>JAGFPH010001071.1:139508-152259 GCA_018207615.1 Philaenus spumarius
ACAGTTTAATTCACCTACACGTTAAAACTAATTAGAAAAGGAAGAATGAAACTGATCGTCTGAATCACCGTGCACAGTTCAATTCACCTACTAGTTCAAACCTTTCATAATATAAAAAAATGGGTTATGCGAATCATCGTGTACAGTTCAAGTCACTTAAAAACCGTTCAAGTCAAGTCAGTTCAAACCGTTCACAAAAAATCAGGTTGTTTGAATCACCGTACACAGTTTAATTCACCTACTAGTTCAAACCGTTTACAAAAAGAACAAACGGGTCGTGTGAGTTACCGTACACAGTTCAAGTAATCTATGTTTATTTAAAAAATATTTTATGGTTTTCTATAGCGCTGAAATGAATAAATAAAGCGGAGAATTCCCTCCGGTACAGAAGTGGTCCTCTGGGTCATCCTTCCCCAGTCAAGGTAATTAATAACGTGAATGGTTTTGACGAGTCGAGGCAGTTTGGAAGTAAAAAGGGGGTAAGCATCATTAATAACGGCGTTTAGAGGCAGCAGCCAACAACAGCTGAGAGACAAGTACGGCCGCTGTTTAGTTTCACTTCGTCATTGTTATCTCGGAAAGGGAAAATCAAACAGCGTTGTAACGAAAACATCTGATCCAAGAATAGCATTTTGTAAGTAAAAGTGTATTTAAAGAGATCAATAATGTGGGAACGTCAACTTTAAAGCAATAAAATCAACTCCTATATAAGCGAGTGCACGCACGAACGTACGTCCGTGAGTAACAAAATAGTATGTTAATAACATGATTATGTTACTTTATTGAGCAGCTGTCAAAAATAAACCCCACTTCAGATATACAACAGCTGATTTCGCTCATTATCTATAATACTCAAAAACAGAGTATTATTTGAAGTTATTTTTACAACTTCAATCAAAACAGACTTACATCTTAAAATTTCTGGATGTTGATGTTATAGATATGAGTTATGCAGGCTGTAATAAGGTAATATGATCGGCTTTGAAATAGAAAAAAGTTGAAAATGTAAGTACTTTTACAACCCTTTTTGTTTACTTCTTTCTTGGCAGCCTAAACAACTTACGCCTACAAACATAAAACTATATTTTAAACTATAACTATCTTGGGCTATTGGTATGCATTGTTGCTATTGGGATCCATTCGACAGTTAGATAGTGCATTCGGTGGATAGTAAGAATATTAGATGTCTCAACCACGCGAAGGATCAAACACTCGATAGTAGACGCCATTCTGTCAGAGAAATTGGCCAATAACAGACAACGAAAAGGATTCCAAGATCGAAGACTACCTAGCAGTTGAAGACTACCTAACCTAACCTCAGCCCTTTGATGTCATGCCGGGGGTGTGTCACAGACGAGTTTGATGGTTGCAGGGATTGGCTCCTCCCACTGTGAAATGGTCTATCGAGTGTTTCCAACATGTGCGAAATCGAGTGTTTGAAGGCACCCCGTAGCTATTTTAATAGAATTATAAAAGTGTGGGCTTCTGTTAATTTTCAAATATAGGCATCGATGCAAATTTAAGTGGTATAAAGTGGACAATAATATTGTTTTGCGTGAATGAGAAATATTACTGTATTTCTAAAAATATAAACACAGAAAACAATTCTAACAAAAATACGTTTAATGAGAAAACGCATTTAAATTTGTGAGGATTTTGTTCTGTGTTTTTATTTTTAGAAAGTAAATGACTGTATTTAAAATAGTTTGAGTTAACACCGTCGATTAATAGGCCTATAAATAAAACGTATTATCTTTGGTTTTTCCCCCAAAATTTTATGATTCATGACTTTGAGTAGAATATTTAATTGTAGGCTCTGTACACGTACAATGTTGAAACCCCCTAACGGCATATACCCAGATATATATAGTTTTTTGTTTGTAGGCCTAAGTAGTACCTTCTGAAGAACGAAGTACAAAGCAATTGTAAAAAACATATAAATTTATACAATCAAAACAAGTCATATATTATAGATTAGTTCTATAATAACTCATTAAACTTAATATGTTGAAGTTATATTTTTACAAGCTTTTCTTCAACGCATTACCGTTCAACCGGTGGGTGGACCGGTGCGTGGACCGGTTCACGGTCGCCTCGGCTCTTTCCGGATCGCCTCGGGCTGCTTCGTATGGCACATCGCGTTACGACTTCGTTCTCGCATACGTATATTAAACAAAAAATTAACCCTAAGTTAAGGGGGGTGGGTTGGCTCTGAAAACCAAACATTTTCGGAAAAATCTAATGATAACTATAACTAAAAAGTAAAAAATAAAATAAATGAAAAAACAATTTTTAAATATGCTTTTCTATCCATGAATAACATAAATAGACTCGAAGTAAAAAATAAAAATAACCTACAGATAAAATTAATTCTTCCTCAGCGAATCTGATATTGTAATGAGACTTGATAGCTTGCAATCTTTTTACTTTTCACAAAATAAACACACCCAAAAAGCATGGGGAGTACGCTTGCGAAAACATGACGCCCTATGCTTTTTGGGCGTGTTTATTTTGTGAAAAGTAAAAAGATTGCAAGCTATCAAGTTTTTATATACGTGCATCTAATTAATCTGAACGTCATTTATGACAGGATCTTACTATTAAGTAAATAAAATAAGGACAGTGATGTTTGCAACTAAGGTGCAGTCAAGTACAGCGAATACAGAATAGATTGTTACGTCTTGTCTTAGGTCTTCCTAAAGGCCCTCACCTCAGGACGTGGGAGCTTGCTGTACCTCCTATAAGTCATAACTAAAATGTCCGACTGAGTAGAAAATATTTTGTTTGTACGATTCTACTAATTCATTATTCTCGGAAATTTCATTTTCAATATTGTATACAGAGTGCCTTGCAACAATTCAAGGATACTCGTAACATGTGTCCTGTCTTAGTTTAGAAATTGACAGTCGAATGTGTGGGTGTTTTTTTAAACAATTAAAATCTCATGAACGGTTTACGATAAATGCACGATGCATCTTTATGCAAATGTGCAAAATTTAATTTTTCTACAGTATTCAAAAATGCTGCTGAAACCCTTACCCCCACATGTAAAATAATTTGTCAACAACAAAGCCTTAACTGATTAGTTTCGGGGGAGTAGGCCTACTTTGAACCGAAGCGATCTCAAACAAATTCGTTATACACCTACACATAATCTTCTCACAGGTATAACATGCAGAAGTACCCGATACGATAACGTCAATAGGTATAATCCTGCGCCATAGACGCTGACCCATATTTAACTTAGACCCATAAATTACATCACGTGGTTTCGTATCTCGTAATATCATAATAAACTACATTGGTTCACTGAGAGGATTAGATAAATGGGATATTAATGATTATAACTAAATCGATATTGTGGCTGTACAGGGCGAACAAGAGACCTTTCTTCGTGTATTCTATATAATTATATTAGTACATTAGCAAGATTCCGTAAATATTTACCTTGTTTTGAGGTTAGAAGTCGTTGAAAATGTATATGTATATATATTATTAGACCAGGGTCGATAATTTTGAAAATGGTAAAAAGTGAAAAAAAAATATAGTAGGATGAAACCCGTTAAAAAAGGACGAGAATATAACAAAAATGAAAGGAAAAATAATTTACGGGCGATCTGAGGTCGGGAAGGGGAGGGGGTGAGTTTTTAAGGGTAAAAAACGGTGTATCTCGATTTTCGGCAAAACTACAAGTCCTATGGAAAAAATTAAATGACAAAGTTGTAGGTAATAAAGAGACCTACAACTTTTGTAATTACACTTTTTTCACATAACCTGAAAATTTATGTGAAAAATTCAAATAATCATGTTATTGGTTTTTTATTTTTATCTTATGCAAAAAAAAATTTCACGAAATTTGGTGAAAACTTACCTTTTTATGTCCTAAAGACACTGTAATTTTTTTGATTTGAAATATTTATTTTTTCACCTTATTTTGACTTAATATCGAAAAAACACCCTAATTTTCAATCGAAAATTCTCGCGTCAAAATATCAGCTTTTTAAAAAAAGTCGGGGAGTTTTTTGTTCGTTGAAATCTCTTCTTTCTGATAATGTAATAAAATATATACATTACTATGGTAAATGTTCTCAGAAAATGCAAAGAAAAGAAAAAAAACTCGAATCCGAATTTTTTTAATCACTATGTACAATTTTGAGCTATTTGTCGTAGAATTTGAGTAAAACATGTAGTCAGCACACACTGCGAAAATAAACAAAAATCAGTCGAAATCGTAGATTTTCCATCGCTTTATCGAACTATAAAATAGCTAATAGTTTTAGTAAGTTTCAAGAGCTCAATGTTTGTCTGTAGATCTATACCCGTCAGATAATTATTATCCGTCCAACAAAGGGGTGTAAAGAACATGGAGAGCTGGAGGCATAAATTTGACTTTCAAGTAAACATTAAAAGTCACTGCTAATATCCCTGTTTATGGTCCATGGTGGGAGGGGCTAAAAGTCCATTTTTTAAATTTTTCACTCTCGAAAACAGTGCGCCGTTCTGAACAATCGACTGAAGGAATTTGTAGAAAATTTAAGTTGTAATTTTGTGATTTCCTGTAAAACAAAATGCTGAGAAGTTAAAAGAACAAGTTTGGAAAAAAAAAGTGAGGCGAAATTGTAAATTTTCGATAGAGAATTTCTCGAAATCTATATCAGGTACGAAAAAGTATACAAAAAAATATTCTTGAAGGAAATTTTGTCACCTTTAATTTTTTACAGAACATAGTTCAGTACAACCATTGCATTTGGATAACCTAATAGAACTCCGATAAAATGCAATATTTTGTTCCACTGGAAATTCGACGATAGTGGCGTTATCTATTGGGGAAACGACGGAAGCTGTATGAAACACCAATGCTACCAATGATTTCTCCCTAGCGCTACTTCGCGGCGCGATAATGTACTATTTTCGCGACAACCTTGTTTTCGGCACACAGCTCCCGTATGCATGCATGATCTATTTTATTATTCATGATCTATGGTACAACACACCAATTTTAAGGTAAAGAGGGTCCCTTTTCACCTTCTCCCACCACAAAGCTGCAGGGATTGAGGCGGGGACTTTCAGTATTTTCCTCCTAAATACCCCCCAACAAAATCCCAAAGTCAAAATGCTATCACCCTCCATATCATTCATGACTAGACTGTTATGCTCTTATATCCCGATTTCTGTGGAATAAATACAGGAAATTACTATAAGTATTTCACCTGGTAATTAGTCTGTCGTGTGACTACGTTGTGTTGTCCTGCTTACGACGCGTTTCAAAACCGTAATCTCATTTTCAAGTATATAATATGAACTCTACAGGTCGTCATATATTCACAAAAACACGAATAAAAAAAAGTACACAACACATAATTTATAGCTCTAAACGGATTTAGCCGGTTGGTGTACACCATCGCGTCGTCTACGATAGACTAAACTAAACAGACTACGTTCTATGGTGGTTATTGAACAGTTCTATCTTGATAACCAAGTTCTGTGTCATTTAAGTCGTAAGATTGAAATGACAGCTGATCATTTATCATTTAATGCGTTGTCTGGGTTATGTCTGAATTCTCTTTGTAAATTTCGAATTCTCCGATGGCGTTCATTAATCTCACCTTTACGCAAGAATGAAGAGGTGTCAATTGGTGTCGAAATTTGTGTAGTTGTGATTATAGTCTATTAAATTTTAGGCGTAATTTGACTTCACTTTGCGTATGTTATTGTGCGGCAGATGTTCTTTAAAGCGTTCACTAGACGCTCTGTCTGTCTCCAATATAAACGCGGTCACAATCGTTACAATTACAAGATAGCGCCAATTAGGATGGAGCGCGAAGAGGGGGTGTGCAAGTCTCCTACGCCGTCTCCCACCACATTTCCCCTCTCGCGGCGGAGTACAGTCAGAGCCGTCTGCCCTAAATCATTCATGTCTGCTATGTAGTCGTGTTGATTGTATATCAACACTTTTTGGTAGTGACTGTACTCAAGACTCACAGTTGAGTAGGAGAGGGTAAGACGTTACAGCGCATGCTCAAGTGACGCTTCACGCTACTTGGCACTATCTGTATCTTTCTGTTTGAATGTTCCAACTTAGGTTTTCCGCTTTTCATAACCTCCTAAGTGTATTGTATTCATAACCAATGCACTATTGTAAACAATATTATCCTCCACTCCCCAGTACCTGTGTGATTCCCTTTGAGGAAAATGTTTTAAAATATTGAGTAGAAGATTACAAGCGAAACACTTTAAATCCAATACAATCGACCAGGTAAAACGCAAAGTTTCCGTCTCGCTCTTGCACGGTAAACATAACAGGACAAAGGCTGTGTATTTATGGTGTTAGAGCTTTGTAGGGCGAAAGTCGTGATTGGGTTTCTATTGCTGTGATTGGCTGCCGTTCCAATTAACTTCAGTTCCGAAATTACATGTTTGGAGACTTTCTTTACACGCTTTTATGAATTTGTATTCATACAGCCTGGAATTGTGAAATTGCAAGGTCCATAAAAAAAGACGGTTCGCATTGAAATTCTATTTTTTCAATTAAAAAAATCTAGACTCTGCTGAGAAAATGGGTTGTTTTCCAAAACTGAAGTTTTATTTGTAGAAATATTTCCTAAAATAAAAACTCGGAACTCGGTTCTAACAAAAATATTTCGATTTAAAAGCTTTTCTACGACGAAATTGTCGTTTGAGCGACAACTGAATTCTAACCGAACTAAATGTAGCTGAAATGAAATGTTAATTAAGGAAGACTTGTTGAAAAGCGTTTGACGGATAAGATTATTTTTGTGAGAGTTGTGTTCTTTGTTTTTAGGCC
The DNA here is from genome assembly GCA_018207615.1 of Philaenus spumarius. Classification (NCBI taxonomy): domain Eukaryota; kingdom Metazoa; phylum Arthropoda; class Insecta; order Hemiptera; family Aphrophoridae; genus Philaenus; species Philaenus spumarius. The sequence goes on from JAGFPH010001071.1 coordinate 146,314, forward strand.
GGCGCACACGGTAAGACCGTTTTGCGATCCAATTCAGTTCGCATTGTTTGGGGACATTGGTTGTGCACGGCTATGTGGGTCCGCACACGAGGCGATCGGAATGAGATTAGTTTCCGATCGGTTTCAAATAGGATTGTACGCGATCGTTTTCCACGGTGTTAAGTTGCACCGAACCACGAAGTGTTTGGCAGTTTACATTTTTTTTTCAACACGAATGGCCAAGAACTTAACCGAAAATTCGTCGGAAAGGGGGAGACACACGGAGAACTTTATAGTTATACACTTGCTGGGTTTTCAAGGAAAGGCGTGACGGAGAAAGCATGGCCAGATGTGACTGCCGAAGTGAATGTCAGGCGTGAAAAGATCCGTTTAGTAATAACATGTCTTTATTGAAGTCAATCTACAAAATTAGTTTTAATATTTACAAAAATCATAGCTCCTGGCAATAGTCTTGGTTCAAAGACCGTCGGAGGGATTGCCATTTCATGTCATTACTTTACGCAAAAGAAAAAGAAAATAGAAAAAGGAATCATTTCGACCGATTAAATTTTTACAAATAACTAAAAACTACTCTTTATAATCAGAAGGAAGAGAAAGGAAACCACCAATATCAGATGGATTAAGTAATTAAACTAAAAATTAATAACGTAAAAGTTAAACTTGAAAAGTTGAAGTTTTATTAATAACACAGTAGCAGAGTAGGAATATTTATATAAATGTATTAATTCCGTTCTGTTTTTTAAAAAACAAACGATTAAATCAAATTTCTCGTAACTTTTTAAATAATATGCGTTAAAGCTCAACTGCTTGTAATGAACGACCACTGTTGCACAACAATAACTCGCGTTTGATGTAATTTTAGTTTTAAAACTGTCCAAAGCTTCCTCAATCCAAACATTCTGAAACATGTGTTAATTAGGAATGTCATACAACTCGCATAAAACTCGCCACTCTTTGTACAAGTACACCTTTTCGCTAGTGCCTCAGTAGTAGATTTGGGTATCGAATTGAAGGTAGCTTAAAACATCTCTTTATGTACAACAAGTGCAATTCAATTGGGTCCACCAAAATTGGATATATTTTAGTTTCCAGAAACAAAGTTAGTTGGGAGCGCATTAGCAGGTAATTTCAAAATTTTGTTTATAAAAAAGCGCTGTATCACTTCCACTGGATCATACACCTGGGCACAGTAAATTATTATTGATACGAGGATATAATTAAAAATGATCATTTTTAATATTATTTACTAGCTGACCCGTACTCACCTGATTAAAACATTGATTTAAATAAGTAAGTAAGAAAAATTTTGTGTCATGTGATCATCGTCTGAAATGTTCGTCTTCGACAATGACAGAGTTATGTGTCGAAACTAGTAAGACCCAGCAGCAGTAGAGGGGAAATTAACAGGACCATTTGAAGGTTGGTAAATTAATTAAACAAATTTACAATAATGGTCTAGGAAGCAGGAGTCACAATAATGAATAAGTAAATTACGTTTATTTATTTACGTTGGTTTAATTTGTGTGATATATTATATTTGCATATACAATGTAAATAATCTAACAGCTGTCATTTTAGTTAAACAGATTGTTAATAGATGGCGCCTTTCATTTGAAACCATATGAAGTATAATAGGCCTATACATTTAAAAAAAAATCAATTTCTGTAACGAAAACATGCATTTTTAGCTGTTTGTCTATTTTCTACAATCGCGGTGAACATAAGCTTTAAAATAATTCTTGAATAATTTATTTTGATAAAGAATTACGACAAAAAACACCTTTGAGAAATAATGTAAGGATCATTACAGTATTATTATTATAAAACGTGGATGGCGAAGAGATGTCAAAACCCTCGTCTTCCAGTAGTTCTTTGCTCAGGATTTTTTAAAAACCCTGCGGTATTGATAATAATAAAAGATAAGGCATCTCAATCTGAATTTGACATAGCAAAAACAAATAATTCGACCACGCAGCTTGACCGCTGACGTGAGTTTAGCAAATTTCCAAAATTAAGTTTATAGGCCTATGTTTTAGGGTTTCAACCAACAATTTGGGAAATAGGTCTACTCACGAAGGCGTTGAACAGCTGTCTGTGTGTACGCAATATATTAGTAGAATTTGTTTGCGTCTAGTGGCCTCGCGAGTTTGCACCACTTGGCTTCGAACCGGGTACTTTTATAGTATTTTACGTTTTGGTCTATTTTGGGGGAACCAAGCGAGCTATAATGTCACGTAAAAAAACAAAATGTGCAGAATAACCTCCTACATTTATATTTTAAGACAAAACTCTAAAAAAAATGTCATCCTCGTAGTAAAAATCTCAAAAAATAGTTACTTCCGGTCAAAAAACGTACTTCCGGTTGTTGGATTTTTTAGCTAACGAACTCGTCCAAGCGACATAGACAACCAACACGTGTACTAAATTTGGACCAAATCGGATTTAAAATGCGGCCGCTAGAGTGCGAACACATATATACATATATATAATATATATGAATTTTAATGACACCCCAAAACGTGTTCTGGGGACCATGATCGGTGCTCATTAGCTACTCCCGACCTTGGGTCTCACCATAAGGACCACTGCTATAGCTCATTTTTCCTATGGAAATTCGCTCAAAATCAAACTGCATTGTTCGAATAGACACCAACTGACCCTCAGTCAGTCTGTGCGGACAGATAAGGCCTTCCGCACACGGGTCGACCGGTTTGAAATTATAGTTTCAAACCGGTTGCAGGTGCAACTATTTGGTGACATTGGACGTGTGCTGGAGTGGGGATCAACACACGGGTCGACTGAACTGCGACCAGTTTGAAATCAGTATCCGACTGGTTGCATGCGACCGTATTTTCTTGTCACCAAACAGTTGAGTTGCATAGTTTTACGTGTTTGAATGTATTTGTGAAGTGAAATATGGGTAATCATTAAATTAATTTAAAATTTGTTGGAGAGGTGGAAAAGCATGAAGTGCTGTACAGTTACAAACTGCCTGGATACTCAAGAAAGGATTTAACTGACAAGGCTTGACACGAGGTTGCAGTAGAAATGAATATTAGTATTCTTTCTTCAGCAGTAACACATTCCCTCATATTTGTTTCCACCTTATGTATGAAAGGAGCAACCATCTTTGCCAATTCCACATATGACTCTTTGGACATTCTGTAGAAAGCTATAAACTTGCTGTCTGTCTCTTTTAATTGTTCAGCTGCTACGAATAGTCTGCACCTTACATTTTTCTCTATATATGGGTGACACCAATATTTCCTGCGTATTCTTTGGTGTCGGCGACGTAGAAAACATGCTACTATTTCTTCCTCATCCTCACTAGTACTTGGCATAATGTCTAAAGTTACACTCAGAGAAATAACTATTCAATTATTGATAACTTATCAAGTAATAAATGAGAATGCAAACATAACACTATTACTACACAGTACACCTGTTCGCACAGAGATCGACGACTGATCCAGATTTAGTCGCATAGTGTGTGGAGTCAGATTTTATTTTGGTTGCAAACTCGTTGTGTTTGAAACTGGTTTCAAACTCTGGTTGCAAACGGGTAAACCCGTGTGCGGAAGGCCTAAGTCGTTCTAGTTGTACATTGGCTGTAGAGTGAAACTGGTTTGCAACCTCTTCGTCCCAAAAGAATCGCAACGTCTACGTTTGCCTAATTCTAAGAATTATTTCCCCTCTAGTCAATTTATATTTACAATACTTACAATAGAAAGTTTTTCAAAACTGTGTTACATCGTAAACAAATATATATTTTGCAAAAAAAATTCAGAAATGCCAATATTTTGGAATGCAACTACGTTACATATATAGTGTTCAAAAACCAGTTACCGTTTGAAGTCTTCAATAAAATGTTCTATTGAAATCTGTATATTCTTTATTTGAATAGAATTTGTATTTTTGGAACGAAGTTCCTTAACGCGGGTTGCGGTAGGAATTAACAAATAGAAAAAAATGCGTAACGAAAAAACGTTGTTATGGCAATGACAAATACAAAATACGAGTAACTAAAAAGCGTTACCAAATTGGTTGTTATGGCAATGAATGTAAATACATTGGTTCATCGATTGCAATCGGTTCCGCCCGGCGTAGTTTAGATATTATGAAGCGCTGAAATACATTCAACAAACATAAAATGTTGGTTCTTTAGTCTAGGCCTAACCTAAAATTATTGTATGTATCTGCCCAAGACAATTATAATAACAATTGTATTATTATTGTTGCCGTTAAGACAGGTAAAGTAAATTAAACGCACATACAATAATTTTAGGTTAGGTCGAGACTGATGAAAGAACGTTTTATGTTTATTGAATTTACTATGAATGGACATTTAACTGTGTTTACCATCTTAGCTTTGATGTTATAATTAATTCTACACCTTTATTATAATAACATTAAACGTATAGAAACAGTAAATATTTGAATTAAAAAAATCTAATAATAAACGGCAATTGAAAGATTAAAATTATGTGTGTATGTTGCCGTTAAGGCTGGTAAAAGAATTGAAGAAAAGGCGTGATGAACTATGTTCCTGATTTGGGTACCACGAGAATACACATTTACTTTTTTTAAAAGTTTTATTCTCCTTTGTTCTCTAGGACCATGAGATTAGGAGTTTGGGCTACAAATTTTACAAAAATATTGAATAGACTGAGTTTATTAGAAAAGAATTAACCACCGACTGACAAAACAGTGTTATAATTATGAATTCCACCCAATGTTTTAACAAATTAAAACACACAAAAAAAGAGTTTATTCAAACACCCTTTTTAGTTAACATTAACCATCATACAACAACTTTGTCCAACAAAAGTATTAAATCCACACAACCGAGACTGTCGCCACCAGCCAGGTATATAGTGTCTATATATCTCCTCTTGTACATAAAATATCGAGCAAGTATATAACCACCAGTTGACATGTTAACGTTTTATTTATGCAAATGTGACGTCATTTAACTCTACAAGAGCTGTTAATCGTTCGCCTGCTTGAAACTTTGCACCGAGAGTGTATTTATCTAATATTTCAGTGGAGAGTTGATGTCCAGAGCAAGCGAGAATCTCTCTCGTAGAAAAATTGTGGATCGCAGTTAAAATATTGTGTTTTTAACACATTATTGGACGGTTAAATTAGACCCAACGTAGTACATTTAACTACTAGTATCTCATGTGGTCGGTGTTTGTAAAGTAACAAAATGCAACTTTTTTCACATAATTTACTAGAATAGTTTTGTATACAGATTCTTAATTCGCATCTTGACGCTATGTCGAAAAGAGTGAGAAATTGCAAAATGGTAACTTGATGGAATTAATGAAAAAGATTTAGTAAACATATGAAACTCTTCAGAAGTAAACAATTTCAAACGGCTATTAAACGGTAGAGTAATTTAACAAATAAATAAATATAATTAGTCATTCAATATAAAAGAAATGGAAACAACGCTAACTATTTGTTTGTAAAAGTTTTTGTTGTTGGAAAGCCAAATGGATACAAGCTCGTACAACAATGAATGTGATTAACATCTTTCATTTAATTGTTTGCAACGTTTTGTATTGGAAAACGATGTGTGTCTACAAAAATACATTTTTATATTTATTGCCATAGCAACCATCTGCATAAAATAACAGACAATACAGCTTATTCAGGTAACCAGTTTAGCAACACAATATTATTTTAGCCCTTGTTTATTTTATTTTACCTGGCTTAACGGCAACATTCAACACAAGATATTTTTGTGTTCATCTATGGCACAGCACCTTTCGAATGGTGTAAGTTTTATTTGTCTCCTTTTGTAATAATAATAAAAAACAAATTAAAACAAATTCCATGTTCACGTATTATGATCGAGTACCAGGAGACCGAGCTAAAGCTCGATTATAAGCAGGGCATAGTTCGCTCACGTCAATAACTATTATTGCAAATTTCCGTGAA
>JAGFPH010001071.1:189086-210443 GCA_018207615.1 Philaenus spumarius
CCCCCCAAACCCTCCTTAAATTACCAATTTATTAAAAAATTTAGGAGGGCGGAAGTAAAGCAAACGGTGGTTGGCTCGCTTCCAAGCTGACGGGATATGACTAGTTACCTGGTCTCCGGCTTGGGATGTTTGGATTATTTTAATAAGATATTTATGTATGTATTTATATATATTTATTTAAAAAAAACCTACGAACATACCGCGTAACCATTGAAATTACAAACAATATATATTTTATTCGTACAATAATAATTCGTTAACAATTTCTGACTTAAGCCCTTTTGCCCTAACTTTAAATATATTAGTAACATTATTAATGTATATATTTTTTTGAGTTCTAATTTTTCATGAGTATTTCTCTAAGATGATGAAAAATGATGAATATTTCTCTAAGCTTTAATGATTTTACTTTTATGAGAACTTCATAAAACTAAAATATCTGGGTGTGTCCAGTAAAATTGGTTTAAGTAATAAAATTGTTATAAATACTTCCTTTTTACTGTGTACAAATGTTAAACAATAGCCTATATATACAATTGAACTGAGAGCTGAATGAAGGAAATTGCACTGCTGTTTGTGAATTCCAGTAATCTAATTTTGTACGCAATTTTGCATTATTATTGTGTTTGAAACTCCACTAATTACAGAATAATGAAGCAATCGCGTATGTTAAATTTCACTCACACGCTAAGTACATTTCATAAATATATAGCCTATCTTTTGATTTGTTTAAAAAATTTTTTTAGGTTATTTTTACATAACCATTTTACGATCTAACAGCTGCTGTGTTTTTAATCACTATTAATACATAACCGAGATATTAGAGAACGTATTTAGGAATATGTCTTATTTCCACCCATTATACTTTAAAAATAAATATAAGACTTTATTTTTAAAACAGAAAATGTACAGATAAAAAAATGGTCGTAGACAAACGTGATATTCATTATAATTTTGGGTTCATTTAGCAAAAATCAGGTAATTCGTTTTTTAATAGCTCTCTGCCAACATCGCACGTTAGAAGGGGTTGTAATTAAAATTAGGGGAATTAAATTAATAACCAGCAATAAATCCCGATGACACGGTTTACCCGAAGGGCCTGCGGATCACTGACAACTCATTCGGTTAAGGCTCCAAACACCACGATCTCGGAACAAACACACACGAGACACCGGCTTTGACAAACAATATGTATACATATAAAACTGTTATAAGGTTAAACACTAGACCACTAATAAATAGGCTTTCTAAGCCCGGCCGCGCTTTTCACCCCATAACCCTATTTTGATTTAGATTCAGAACTATACTCGCGGCCATGAAATTAGGCGGGTGAGAAAAATGGCGGTGTTGCCAGATACGGAACTAGTCAAGCGACGGAAGGTCGAGATTCGCCTACCTCCACGCACGAACTGGCAACACCACTCTGTTGCCAAGTCCGAGCACCAAAATACAAAACATTTTTACACTAAAAAACTCAAAATATTGTTTGCAATAAAATGTAAGAAAACTAGTTTTAATATTCATGTTGAGAAAAATGAGTTCTTTTACTTTTTTTGTTGCTAGTTATGAATAAACTCAAAGAAGGAGACAGTAATAAATCACGCAAAGTTACTCGTCAAAAGACAGAATCACACTAAATAAAATCATTCATATATTACAACTAACGAGAGTGGATTACGTGACTGAAGACACGAGCAATTTATACTTTACATTTACAAATATTAAAACTATTGGTTTTTTTTACTCTTACATATAAAATAGCAACTTGCAACATTGCGCAAGCCTACGAACTACGGTTTTCGCCGAGCGCCCGCGTGTCTTTGTTCTTGATTTACACAGTTATGCATATTACAACTAAACTAAAAATCTCATGAAAAAAAGTTTCGAACAAGAAATTGTATTCATTCGAAGTTCTACAAATTTGCCGCAGACGAAATCTTGCTGTTCAAAAAAATCAAAAAATCATCGCTTGGTGAAAGTTTAATACACGATGGTTTTGAATTAAATTACCATTTAGGTTTTTGTTATTTTGTTAATTATTTGCTGTCGTTCGAAAAACAAAACAAAAGTCATACCATTGGAATCAGTTACAGTTTTTGAAGGCAGTGGTATAATTTTATTTCACAGTGCTCTGTAGACAGATTCACAAGCACGAGAGAAAGCACACTACCTTGCGCTTCAAAACCTTTACGTGACGGGTGTAAGTTGTAGAAATAACTACAGCACGAATTGGAAACACCCACTTTTCTCTAACCCGCCTAATTTCATGGCCGTGAGTATGCGTATTGTCATAACGGCCGGCCCGTCGAACTTTTCAGCCACGCACAGTTCACTCAGCCGGACATAATTAAATTACAAAACACGCCCAAAAACAATTATGTCGTAAGTTAGCGCGAGTCCCTTCGAAAAGTTTCTAATTCGCCGATCGTTCCCAACGTTGTGCCAGTACCTCGCCGTTGCCTGCTTGATCGTCGTCGCCATACCCACAGAATCAGCGTCACGCTCGTAGATTCGCACCGAATCTTAACCCTGATCCTGAGCGCGTCATAAAACTTTTACTGTTAATTTTTCAAGGCGGATAAGAAAGCGTATGAGGTTTTCAAATGTTTCCTTCAATAAAGTCACTATAGGAGGGTCTAGTGTCGTGGTTTGTTTATAGTAACTACAGGTGAGAAATGACGTGCAGAATAATTTTATACACACGAGGAAAAATAAAATATGTGTTGTACAACTAAGTAACCTGTATGACTTGTTTTGAGGTTAGAAGTCTTTGAAAATGTTTTTTTTTTTATTTTGTATTTGTTTACTTCGTTTTTCAGAAGAAACTACTTAGGCCTACAAAACAACAACCTATATCTAACTGAATATATGCAGATGGGGATTTTCAACATGGTAAACGCACAGATCATAAAACTAAACATTTACTCAATGACGTGAATAAAATTTTTGAACCTAAACAAAGTATCAAACATTTTTATAATAGGCCTATTTAAATCAGCAATTTTAACCCCAAATATTTTAAACACAGCCATTTAGGCAAAACTACTATTGTTCACTTTAAAATTCACTCAAGATTTCATCGACAGTAGGCCTAGATTTGTAAATTAACAGAAGTAATTTACAACAAAGAAGCTCAAACTTTAGTCATTCCATGAAAATAGTAATAATTCAAACCAATAGCCCAAGATAATGATAGTTTAAAATATAGTTTTATGTTTGTAGACTCAATTTGCGTTGGATGAAAAGAATAAAATAAACAATATGGATTTAAAAAATGCATACATTTTCAACAATTTATAACCTTAAAGCTGATATGCAAAAATAAACCACATCCACACATACTAAAAAACGTTTAAGCGAATATAATATTTCAATATTTTTAATATTCATAAATGAATGACAGAATCACAAAATATTTAGTTTCTGGGTACCAAACTTTCAGTCCCAAGAATGTGTAATAATTATTTGTTTAGTTCTTTATACAATTTTGGTTTGGTGTACGCATCTCATAAGTCAAATTTCAGCTACATGTATTTGTTTTTGGGAGTACTTCGGCGGCGGACAGACAATCGGGGGGCCTAAAGCACCTTCTGTTTTTTTAACTGGATTCAGCCCTACAAATAGTCCAACAAATTTGATGTTTTACTTTTGTTCCTTAAACTCTCCTGTATATAAAAAATTAAATTACTCCTTTTTGTGTGTAAATACATTGTTTTATAACAGGTGAATTTCAGATTTTCTCAGCATTCTATCTTGGTCTATCTTCTACTTATATAAAGCTAGACGGGTTCACTGATTCATTGACATGAACTATGAGGCACTTCCCGTAATCGTACCCCCCCCCCTCCTTCAATCTCATACTTGAAATATAGCTCTCGACGAGAAACTTTCAGAAAAAATGGTAAAAGTTATTTTAATTTTTGAAGCGCTTTTTGGGCGGGAGATTTTTTTCATTTTTTCAGTTTGAGCACGTTTTGTAAGAAAACGGCAAGAGACAGCAAAAAATGTTAAATACAAAAGTTGTAGAAAATTAAATTTCAAACTGACTATTTTCATCAGATTTAAGATCGGATCATCCGTTTAGCCGCTATTTCACCCGAGAAGGAGCTTTGGCCCACAAGCCTTCAAATTTTCCATGTTAACCTTATGGAGATAATGTTTAATGAGTTCGAGTCAGCTGCCAAATAAAACCAGCCATCTGAGGCCGAGGCGGGGTTGGGACACGAAGCGTCCAGGGGCAGAGCCCCTAGTTTGTTTATATGTGAGTAGCAAGTAAAGTTTATATCAAAGTTATTCTACTAAATGTAGATATTTTGTGCAAATAAAATGTATAATTTACTAGAAATTTAGTAGAAATTACTAATAAAGGAGCTTGGAATAATGTACTTCGCTAAAAATTAGGAGTTTTTTTTATCATAAAACTTTGACCTACATTTGCCGACATTTACCGGAAGATGAGAATGGTCTTGTTTTCAGATACATTTAGTGATATTCCGTGAGAACCATAACAACTGGAATAATGATTTTTTGCTCATTACGAGATTACTAGATAAAAACTATTCATTTTCGTAAACATTTTTTTTTTTTTTAAGTATATATAAATATAATCGAGCTTAACTTGTGAGAAATATTAAAAGTAAAAATAAAAATGAACACAATTCTCACAAAAATACGTTTACTAGCCAAACGCGTTTCTACGACAAAGTCGTCATCTTCAGTGGCACATGAGCTACAATTATAATTATAGGGCGTGGTCTTAGTTAACTCTGGAGTGAACCACGCCCTACTCTGTGAGAGGGTTTAAATATGTAGCATAGCACTTTGTCTCCTTAGTTATAATTTAGTTGTAGCTCATGTGCCACTGAAGATGGCGACTTTGTCGTTGAAACGCGTTTGGCTAATAAACGTATTATTGTGAGAATTGTGTTCATTTTTATTTTTACTTTTAGAGAAGAAAGTATATATTGTTTTATATAGGCCTAAAGATTTTTTCCCCAAAAACAAAAAATGTAAGTTTTTTGTAGATTCCTGGATACTTACAACTATGACAATTTTAGAGTACTTAGGAGGAATCTTGAGCTACATATTTGAACAAAGATCTTCAAAATGGGACGCCAACTTTTTATGCTATATCAGTTTTTAAAATTTACACATTGATAAATAATATTAAATTTGTTTATGTAAAAATTATAAAAATTCAAATGACCTGTATCTAATTGAATGTAAACTTAGAATAAAAAATTAAAAAATAGATTGAAATCATCATTATTGCAAATTTTAACTAGTTTCAGGGCTGCATTTTATGAACCGTACTTTTTTCAAATTATAAAAAGAAAATGTTTCCAGGGAAAAAATGTATATAACGACTCGACATAAACGATGCACTTCAATAAATGACAGCACACTAGTATTCAGAATTTAAGGTAGCGGATAAACAAACACGCGATGATCGCTTCAAGTGCTCCACCAAAAGCATCAAAACAAAAACGTTATCCTCCCGCCCGTTTTCATTTTAATCCGAAATCCGTCATCAAACACAAATATTTCGTCAGTGAAAAACGATTGTTGTTTTCAATCCGAACTGTTTTCATTGGTTTACAAAGCGAGACATAAATGAAACAAAATGTTACCCTGCGTGGTCGAATGTAAGAACAGAGGGTTGATTGGTTCTTTGCTATTGGTGTTTTGCTTTGTGGGTGATTTATTGAGATAGTTTCATTAATTATGTACTCTCGATGTATGAACACATCGGCCAGTCCACGTCTTGGGATTAGTGAAGGAAAGGCCCGACGGGCGCTACTACAGGGTGATCATAAAACTGCTCCCCCTCGCGTTGGATTTAATTAGAACCAAATCTTTTTGCGAGTGTTAGGTTGCTTGTCGCGATCAGCTACTTCTTTGTACGACAGTTAGCTTCGTTCGATACACCCGGTACTAAAATGCAGTTTGGTCGTATTTATATTTAAATTCCCAACACCGTTGCAGCAACAAAGTAAATTCCTTTAAGACCTTTTCCCATCACCGAAATGGAAATTTTTGGGGTAGTTAAAACTACCAAATGTGAAATAGTGTAGCGTAAAATCGAAAATTCGAAATTGATAGTAAAAATAAACGGTACCAGGAACTGGCACATGCTTTCTCGCAAACATATTTAAATTATCAATCAGATTCACTGTGACTTCTAAATTTTATTGTAGGTGGGGTAGGAGAGGTGATTTATTAAAATAGGAGATTAACTAATAAATATTATTATTATTGTCTAGAGAGAAAACTATTCCATTGAGTTCGAACAAATTTGCACCGAACACGTCAATTAGGCCTCAATTGTTTTTTAAAACAACCTTCTTTATGACCAAAAAACCCCCAAAAATCAGTTATTATTATTATTATTATTACCTAAACGAGAATTTTTAGAAAGATGCGGTTTGTTGCATATGGTAGGGTACATTAAAGGCTACAAATAAGCCAAATTGTATCATAATCGTTAGAGCCGTTTTTTTATAAAAAAATAATAACTGATTTTTTGGGGGTTTTTTGGACAAAAAGGGGGTTGGTTTTCAAAAATGTTCAAAACCTTTTTTCGTGCATCTATACAGGCCTACTTGACATGCCTGGTGCAAATTTGTTTGAAACCGATCGAATAGTTTTCGCTCTAGCTTTGTATACATACAGACAGACATTTTGTAAAACCCACTTTTTTTGACTCAGGGGGTCCCAAAACGGATATTTCCACAAAAATATCAACATCAGTTTTTTTTTTGCGATCACTATACTTTCTCACTATACTATAGTATAGACTATGTGTGTTTTACTTTTTTTACAAGAAAAACTACGCTGTATGTAGTTAATTGAAAAAAGCAACCTAAAACTGAAGAATAATCAAAATTAACAATACAGCCTATTAATTATTCAACCACATTTGTGGCGTGGCTGGGGTCGTCTGCCAGGTTGACACTCAACGAATCATACTTGCAAGAGACACAAACAAAAATATGTGTACGGTTTATTCTATTGACAGAACGAGGCAGAACTCCATTTTAAGGAAAAAAAACACAAACATTGTATTCAGTAAGTCGAACAATATTTGTCTGTGTTAAGCCGCCTTTTAAGGGCCGCCACTGGCGACTCTATAAATATTGCAGAACCTAAAAGTAATGTGTGCTTTGTTCCTTAAATATATATCATGAACATATTCAAATTACATTCAATAAAAACTTAAAGTCAAAGTTATAAATTTACTGACAAGACATTGTCTATAATTTAAAGAACTTTTTTAACGCTTACTAAAATTTACCAATTTTTCCCATTTAAAACATTTAAAACTGCCCCTTCGTCTAAAACTGGACGTCCAAAATTTTGTTGCCTTATATAACTCAAAATAAAATATTTATTACCTTATGTTACCCGTGAAATATGCTTAGTTTCTTCTTTCCGAAAACTACAAGAGAGCTATCTCTTTCCTTTTCTACCCTATGAGGTGTGTGTAAACAGGTAAACATACCTCTTTCATTTAAATATTAGACTAATCAAACCCCGTGTATATTTATCGTTTACATAAACGCCACCTCCCAGAGACCTGTTCAGTTTACAATAAATGTTACAAAATTGATATTTTTACACTGTCCATCTATGCGTTTTTAAAGTCCTCTACTATATTTGCCAATATTTTACCTAACACGCTGCTCCCCATCCATTGTCAGACACTTATTTCAAATTTAAATTGTAATATACATCAATACATATAAGTATACATTATATATAGCCTAAGAAGAAATACTAACTGAAATAAGACACTAATTTTTTATTCCTAACTGTTGAATCCCACCAAAAAACGTTCAAATCCACAATTAAAGCTGGTTCAAAGTAGCCCTTCGAAATTTAGGAGCAAAACCAAGAAACATCCACCTTATGAGCGAACTATTACACAGAGCAATTGAGAAGTTCACGAGGACGCATGCGCATTGGTGCTAATGCGCTAAAAAAAAGATGGTATTTGATGAATCTCAATTAAAGTGGAAAATACTGGCATATTTATTTGTTTTAGACTGTTGTATTCTAGATCCTGCCACATGTAGCTCCTCTCAAGAAATATTATTGCGAAAAGGTTCTCCTAACCGCCAACGAATTAAGTTCAAATATCCTGACAAATCATTATATAATATAATATATATATATATAGACCAAATTTGTTGGTTATTGAATCCACATTTTGTAGAAGACAATACACGAAAACCCCTTTACTGACTTCTTTTTATCATGCTGTATTTATGTAATATTTTGTTGTTTGGGACTAGACAAAACAAACAAATTCTAACGCTGATCTAACTAGACTGTTAAATAAACCATTTTAAACTGTGATATTATTAAATTCTCTTCCCGGCCGACAAGTAAAACCAAGGTCGAATAAAATCTTTCTCCTATATTTACAACATGGCAACTCAAAAATACATCTTGTGACGTAACTGAAAATCAATGTTATAATTATTAAAGGATGTAGTACTCTATAATGACCTGACGCAACATTTGTTAATATTAAGTTGAAGTCTATTACCTTCTCATCAATATTTACAATTATTAAAACAAGAAGTTATATGATTAATGAACATATTAAACAATAAAGGTCACAAATTACTACCTTGAGGAACACCATACCCGAATTATAAAACTAGTAGATTTAAAATCAGAATACGTTACATACCTGAAACCAAAAAGAACAAAAAACTTATTGGAAGACAAGAACATAAGTAGATCACTAGATAGTCCATAAAAAATCTTTTTTTTTTTTTTAACAAAGTGAAATGGTGAAATGCTTTCGCAAAGTTATATAATTACTGGTTATATTAAACAATAAAGGTCCCACATTACTTTGATTGTTTGCAATTTTGCCCCTTTTCCTAGAAGGATATTTAAAGGGTGCTCCTAATTTTCAAACGGAAATCACATATTTTATGAAGGGCAAATTTACAAATTACCAAAAGGCCTAGTTAATAGTTTTGCTTTGTCTAAGTTCATACAAAAGTTTAGGTTGGTGGAGGGTGTTGTTAACTTTTAACTTTATATTTTTTAAACTGACAATATCTATTTTTAGATTAAAATTGTTTATGATCTGTTTTGAGTTTTAAGATTTTAATGAATGCCTTAAATACTAAAAAAAATACCTATATGTGTACCAAACAGATTATAAATCCCAAAATGAACTCTGCCCTATATACGCTTTCTAATTCGAATAATAAATTAAAACTGCAAAGTTTTTATACCGCATACCTTTTAAAGTGCTCCAGTAATTAATGTTTACTGTTATTACGAAAGTTTTTATAAAAGAGAACTTTATATTTTTTCACAATTTCAAAATGAAAACATAAACCGACGAAGAGCAGACAAAGGGTATATAAAATTAAAACGCGTTCAAAGCGTGAACAAAAAAACACACTGGAAACTTTCACAGTTAGGGAGAAGAGAAGAAGTTTTTAAGAGTGTTACAACTTTTATTATTTGTATGAAAAGCAGCTCGCTGTGTAGGGGCTTTGTTTTTTTTTTTTTTTTTTTTAGAAAGTAAGTTTCATATTCGAGAATAAGGCGTGGAATAAACCGGCTTATAAACAGGAAGGCTCAGTAGCTTCCGTTCCAGGAGGAAAGCTCTGAGGAGGTTATCATTCAAACTCAACTTTTTGAAGTAAATTGCTCTCTGTTTAACAATCGATAGTTTATTTGAGTTTTAACAGTCGTTTCAAATCTAATACCTGACTGTAGATGGACGAGTTAACTCTTTATTTATTAGTTCAGGGCGCTACAGTTCTAGAGCCCCTGCGTGCTTTGCACGCCAACTTCCTTGTTAAATTATTCAACAATGAACATTATTTAAATGTATAACATAATTTGATTTATCACAGAGGTTAAAAAGAACCAGTATTACAGATACCTTCACGAATGCTGGCACTTGAGCAAACCGCTACTAACCTGACTAAAAACATCAGTATTCGGTACCTCTCTGTTTAAATCTACGGCTTTACTTATACGATCAGATCAGAGCAGAGCGGAGCCGAATTTTTCCGGAGGTATCCTTTCTGTGTATTTAAATGGGAGTGGCTAAATAAGAGCAGAGCCGAATTTTTCCATGCTCTGGGAGCATACTGGAACGGGTCGGCTCGGCTCCGCTCTGCGCGGATCGCGGATCTGATAGATATAGCCACAGCTCCCGATCAGAAAGAACGTTCGGTCTCTTTCGTCAACAATCGGGAAAATTCGTGATGAAAAAAGGTGGTGAAATTCTCCAAATGGCTGGAAAAATCAAGTAAATGTTCATATAACATGGTAAATTTATATCAAAGGCAGTAATATTTTAAAAAAATACTTAATTCTTTTAAATAAAGTAATTTTTGTATAAAAAGTTTTTTACTACATTACAATTTTAACCCTGAACTTTCTAAATGTAGAGCAAAACCTAACCAGCCTCCCCTGACTAATCTGCCTGTCAGTATGTATATCTTAAAAAAAAATACATGCGTGCGAAGCCCCATACATCGGTCTAGCCCCCCCCCCCCCCCCCATATGGACACCCATGAGTCACAGATATTTGTTCAATTTTAACCTTCGACTTTTTTCTTTATCCAGGCATTAATGAACGATACGATGTGTTGGCTGTTTCACGCTACAAAGTACGAGGATAGAAGGAGACAGTTGTAAAGGGCAGAGAGAAATCTGCTTAAATACAACTTGAAGCGGACGCTAGATGTTGAAAAAAATAGGTTTTAATTAATTCTCAAAAACAGTGGGAAGAAGAACTTTCGTTTGTTAATTAATTTAATTAGCTGACAGTGTGTACTCTGTGTATCCCTGTTGCTGAGTTTAATGTTTGTTGTTTCTTTTTAACTCACACACAACTAATGGTTGTACAACACTATAAGCGACTATTGAGTTTTAGTTGCATGATTCTTGGATTCAAAGTCACTTTGAATAATATTATATAGGATAATATATTAATAATAATATTAAATATTACCTTTTAATGTTACGTCTTGTGACTTTTAAGCATATGATTTTTTCAATGTTAATAACATCGTGAAAATACCCACTGACCCCACAAAGAAATTTGTTAAAGAATTAAATTCTACCATCAATAGATGCACGTCATTGTTGGATGACTCCACCAGACGATATTTAAAACCGATCAATGCCTTCGCTCCTCAGTTCACAGGTCTGCCCAAAATACATAAAGACAATATTCCAATCCTTCCATTAATTAACTATACAACCGCACCAGGATACAGGACATCAAAAAAACTTGAACAACTGATAAAACATAACATCGTTTTACATAATAACTACAGTGTTTTAAGTAGTATTGATTTTGTTGAAAAAACAAAACACTTAGACGTATTTCACAGACATAAACTAATTTCGTTTGATGTAGTGAATCTTTACACTAACGTACCCGTCCAAGATACTATTGACATCTTGAAAAATAATTTAATCAGCTATAATAAGCTCAGCACATCACAAATTGACGAACTCCTGTTATTACTTAAGGTCGTCTTGAACCAAAATTATTTTACATTTGATGATAATTTTTTCGTGCAAAACGAGGGTCTCGCTATGGGTTCACCACTATCCGGACTTTTGGCGGACATATTCTTGAACCATTTAGAAAACGAATTTATTATGTCTGATCACAACCCACATAAAACAAAAATATTATTTTATACAAGATATGTTGATGATACCTTTCTCGTGTTTGATGGCACTTTACAGGCGGAAATATTAAAACTTTATCTCAACAAAATCAACCATAAAATGCAATTCACTATGGAGACCGAAATAGATAATAAAATAAACTTTCTTGATTTGACTATGACCAAGGAATATGATAAACTAAAATATAAAATTTACCGAAAATCTACCACTACAGATACCACCATTCATGCAACATCACACCATCCAATATGACAAAAAATGTCAGCATACAACTGTTTCATACACCGCCTTCTCACCATACCATTGGATAAACACGATTTCAACGATGAATTGGAAACCATTAAATATATAGTCCAAGCGAACGGATACCATGAAGCAATGATTGATAAACTTTTGCATAATCATATAAGAAATAATCAGAACCCCATCACATGGTCTAAGAATAAGAATACAAAATTCGTATCCATGGAATATTCTAACACCGTTCTGCATATGGTGAAAAATACATTGGTGAAATATGATATTACCGTCACTTTTCGCACCAACAATAATATTCAAAAATTATTACGACCCAAACGTGTAATTCCAATCGAAAAGAAGTCGGGTGTTTACAAAATCAACTGTGATGATTGTGACAGTATTTATGTGGGACAGACGGGTAGGGCATTTAAAGACCGTTTTAATGAACATTTGCCGCATAAAAACAAGCATAAATTAAAATCTAACTTTGCTCAACATTTAATTGACAGCAATCATTCATACACTAATTTCAACAAAAATCTGGTTCCACTTCATATTTGCAAAAAAGGTAGACTTTTGAACGCCTTAGAAGAACTCGAAATTTATAAGGAGTTTAATAACAATCCGTCTAAATTATTAAACGATCAGCTGGATTTTAAAAGTAATAGTTTATATGACACAGCCCTAGGCTATTCTAAACCGGTTTTCTAACTACAGTACTAGGCCTATATTTCGTTTGACAGTTTACGACAGTGTACCATGGACCACACTACGACCTACACTATGAAAATCGTCCGGCACAATTAAGTTTTTTAAAAGTGTTGTAACTGTGGTGTTTTTGTGTGTTTTTTAAACGTGTTATGTGTTTTATTGTGTTTGTGTAAGTGTACTTGACAATGGGATTGCAGTCCCGAAACGCGTCGTAACATTCGAACGACCAAAAAAGTCACAAGACGGAACATTAAAAGGTAATATTTAATATTATTATTAATATATTATCCTATATAAGACTATTGAGTGCTTCGCACGCCAGCCCGTTTTTCCTCTTCACTTCCTCCACACCTAATGTTACAATGAAAGCAATGTCTATCGTCAAAGCTGAACTTGCATGGTAATAACGAATGCTCAGTATATTTTTGTGCTGTTTTTGCGTGAAATCATTACACACATAGTCACTTTTAATAAATGCTTAAGATAAACATAAGAACATTTGAATTTATATTCTTATGAGGTCATAGACAAACACAGAAAGGAGTTTGCAATATTTCAATTTTCAAGCGTAAAAACAGTGAGCATTCGAGGGTTCACCCCCAGCAATATAAAAATTAAAACAGCTGATTCGGATCAAAAGCTTAACTACACATGTTGTTGAATGTATTTAAATACTTTGCAAATTAAAATCAGTTAATTATTATTCACATCCAACATTTGTTTAGCTTAGGCTTACAAAATAAAAGCAATCACAAACAAAAATCAACGGAAAAGGCTTACTGTAGGCCTATTATAATTCAAACATCTGTTGTTACATATTAAAAATAAAACGGATGATTTGGATCAAAAGCTTAACACAAGTTTAGGTTGGGTCTATACTGAACTAACACACATTTCTTGAAAACATTCGCATTTATTACCGTAGCAACAAACCTACTTGGGTAATTTGGAATCGATTCATTTTTTTAGCAACCAACATCGTTATTAGGTTAGGTTTATATCGCTATATTATATTTAAAAAAAGCTCTCATTCGGACAAAAACCTAGCCCCTCTACGAATCCGTCAGGATGTAGGTACCGCGCCCCCACCACTCTACCCTGAAGAAGTGCCTCTGCCCTAACCAATCGTTATTTCAGTGAAATTATCAGATTGTACAATATTGTAATGTGTTTACATTTGCTTTGGTACGAGTCGCCGCGAGGTTGGGTGAGCGAAGCGAACAAGGGCTAAGCCCTTAGTATATATTATAAACGGATTCATAAGTTATTCATTTTCCTTGTTTGTTTAACCCAAAATTACACAATCAATACACCATGATATTCATCATACCCTGATATTTCGTAAGCAACAAGCATTATATTTAAATTGAAACAAAACACCTGGAAATTTACTTAATCCACACCCTATGCATACATGCATGTAAATAAATAAATTTACATTATACGTTTTGACTACCCTACACGTAAACACGCTTAAACTGTAAAATGTTTGAGTAAATATGAACTGTGTTGTTACAGGTGATATTTGATAAAGAAAGAGTTCACTTTGTGACGATCTAGATTGCGTCTGAAACTGGGAAAGGCAAATATGGTTGAATTATTCTTCTCACTCTCTTCCTCTATGCCATAGCAACAACAACCGCACTTGTTTAAAGAAACTATAAATTATTTTACAAAAGTATCCACTTTAAAAATGAAACAGGACATAAATTAACAATCGTGTTAAATATTACAGTTTAAAAAAAATGGCTCAAGTTATTGTTCCATAAGTATGAGAAATAAAATGAGTAGCCTTATCTTAACCCTTTAATGGCCTACGTTCCAACGTCCGATACATTGGACTTCGGTATTTTAAGCGAAAAGAGCCAGCTTCCGGTTGATCGGACGTCGGAAGTTTAGGCGAAAAGATTCAGCTTCCGATTGATCGGACGTCCGTGGTTTAGGCGAAAAGAGTCAGCTTCCGATTGATCGGACGTCGGTGGTTTAGGCGAAAAGAGTCAGCTTCCGATTGATCGGACGTCGGTGGTTTAGGCGAAAAGAGTCAGCTTCCGATTGATCGGACGTCGGTAGTTTAGGCGAAAAGAGTCAGCTTCCGATTGATCGGACGTCGGTAGTTTAGGCGAAAAGATTTAAGCCTCGTCTTTTTTCGTTAGTGCTACCGCGGTAGGCGCTGACCGGCAAAGTATTAAATGAATTGCATTTACTTCATAGCATATAGAAAGGAAAGAGTGGAGTTCTGTTGATTAAAAGCCCTCGACCCATCTGTTATAATTCGAACCTCCAACACTGTTGCGTAAGTTTCAGTCGGTTTACAGGAATTGGGTTTCTGCTAACCCTGCTTTTCCTTGTTTATTAGTCTAACAGGCATTAAGCAACGAGACTAAAGATCAAACCAGACATTCTTTTATATCAAGGAAGAAGGACGTATTTCAAGGTTAAAGACAGAAAGATCTCTTAATCTAATTTCTGTCGCCTTGCGAAATGAGTCCGTTTCAAAGTGCTACCGGGGTAAAATAATTGTTTCAAAATATTTTCAAACTAAGATAACACTTCGTGAAGACATCCTCAACACTGTATAATCTATAATTATCTAATGACATGTTTTTGCAACATTTCACAAGGCTATTTATAGTATAGAGCATTTTTGATTTTTTGATTTAAAAAAATACCTTTTATTTTGATCCTCCCAGGAGATTTAGTTTTCTTAGTTCTATTATTTTTTATACTTTTTGTGTTTTAATGTTTCTAAAAAAAAAAAAAAACACCATGGCTTTTTTAGGCAAAACATCCCAAGGCTGTCATGTCAGTTGGTTTAAAAAATGTACTCGTGCATATACTTAATTACTGTAGTCAAAGTATACAAAACAACCCAAGCCAGAGAACAGCCTATCCCGTCAGCTAGGAAGCGAGCCAACCACCGTTTGCTTTACTTCAACCCTCCTTCCTTCTAACTACATATGAAAAGCTAATTCCGCTCTAGCCAAAATTCAAACCTGTTATCTTCTCATCAGGAAGATACTACGCTGTAATTTTCAAAAATAGGTTACATGCGTGGAAAATTAATCAAATATTGTCAATATTTATACATAAAAATGTTTTCAGTGTGTAACATTACCTAATAATCTCCGTATTTTTGGTGGTGAATTTTAAAAAGCAAGAAACAAATTGTATAACTCTAACAGTATTATTTAAATCTGAAATGTTTAATATCGTGAACATTAGGAAAGATGAACACCTTTACTTCGGATGAGTTCCGTTTGCTTTAAACTAGAGATTCTTTTATAGCAGGGAAGATAAATTAACTTTTACGACTAAAAAAATTAAGTATGACATCATTAGTTTCAGAATTTAGATAAAGTTTATATTTTCTAACCGCGTTTTACAACTGCTTTATCTAACTAGGTTGAATAGTTTAGTATAATATTTTAAATAGGTAAAACTATCTTCATTCCTTCTTGCTTTGAAACGTTAGGAAGTTAATCTGAATAGTACAGTCTTGGTTTTAAATATTTTATAACTAGCTGGCCCGACCCGGCTTTGCACGGATAGAAAAATCAAAGTTAAATTTATATTAACAACAAATATATTATATCAATAAATATAAATTACACTGTGTATTTCTTATGGAGATTTTTAGTAACTTTGACTCCCCTAAACCTTCCCTAAAATTTAGATTTGTTTAAAACACTTTCTTATCGAGCACCTAGCGCCCTAGAGGAAGCTCCATACCAAATTTCAATCCAATCCGTTCGGTAGTTTTAGAGAAATCGTGATTTAGTAACTTTGACCCCACACACACCCCCTAAGATTTCGAATTTTTTGAAAACCTTTCTTTTAGAGCACTTATGGCCCTAGAGAAAGCTACATTCCACATTTTATTCCAATCCGTTCATAGTTTTAGAGAAATTGTGATTTACTAACTTTGAAACCCCTAAACCCCCCTAAAATTTCGATTTTTTTGAAAACCTTTCTTAGTGAGCACCTATTGCCCTAGAAAAAGCTACATACCAAATTTCGTTTCTATCCTTTCAGTAGTTTTTGAGAAATCGTGATCAGTGAGTCAGTGGATTTGGCTTATATATATATAGATAGGATTTCCCTTGTTTCCAGTTGATTTAAACTAGTTTAGTGGCAATAAACATGGTGTACGCAGTAGGTCAATATCATCTTAGATTTCTCCAAAGTGTTAAAAATTTGCCAAAAAATGTATCTGTTGGTTATGTATATGATTTAAGTAGGTACTACACTGAAAAGGATTTTTTTTACGTTATACAATATAGGTACTACAGTAATTGGTTTATCTAAAGAATAGTGTAAGCATATACAGAACTAGGGGCTCTGCCCCTGGACGCTTCGCGTCCCAACCCCGCCTCGGCCTTCGGCCTCAATGGCTGCTTCGCTTCGCTCGCAGTTGGAAAATTCGCTAAAGAATCTCGTTAATCTTTGGCTGGTTTGTACATAGGTGACCGAGCATAAATCAGCTGTTTTATTTGGCAGGGGACTCAAACTCATTAAACATTATCTCCATAAGATTAACATGGGAAATTTGAAGGATTGTGTGCCGGAGCTCCTTCTCGGGTGAATAGCGGCTGAACGGATGATTGGATCTTAAATTTGATGCAAAATTGTTAGTTTGAAATTAAATTTTCTACAACTTTTGTATTTAACATTTTTTTCTATCTCTTACCGTTTTCTTGCTAAATGCGCTCAAAGTGGGAAAATGAAGAAATTCAAAAAAATCTAAAAAATCGTTCCCGCCCAAAAGGTGCTTCCAAAATTAAAAAATGTTAAATTCTGGCAATTTTTCCAAAGGTTTCTTCTCGTTGAGAGCTTTAATTCAAGTAGAAGGTTGATGGGGCTCCGATTACGGGAAGTGCCTAATAATTAATGTCAGTGAATGAGTGAAATCGTCTAGCTTTAAGGACGTTGGGCAGAGCCTCCCTTCTCGGATGAATAGTGGCTAAATGGATGATTGGATCTTGAATCTGATGGAAAATCGTTAGTTTGAAATTTAATTTTCTACGACTTTTGTATTTAACATTTTTTGCTATCTCTTACCGTTTTCTTACAAAACGCGCTCAAAGTGAAAAAATTAAAAAATAAAAAAAATCTAAAAAATCTTTCCCGCCCAAAAGGTGCTTGCAAAATTAAAAAATGTTAACTTCTGGCAATTTTCCCAAAAGTTTCTCGTCGAGAGCTTTAATTCAAGTATAAGGTTGAGGGGGGTCCGATTACGGGAAGTGCCCAATAATTAATGTCAATGAATCAGTGTTACCGTCTAGCTTTATATAAGTAGATATCAAACTTGACTTTTTTAAATTCTATCATAAGCACAAAAACGAATAAACGTAGAAATTTCGGTTTATGCATTAAACCAAAATGCATAATCCTTAAAAAGTACGTGACGGAATTTTTAAATTTTAAAATTTGGTGTTATTTTAAAGAGTATGGCGTCTTTTTGAAAGTTAGTTAGATTTATACCGTGTGTAGTTTTTGTATGAGTTAACTTTCAATGAATTCTGTACCAATTCCTTTTGGCTCCTAGGCTATTTACAAAAAAAATCTATCTGAATGTGAAGGATCTTGTAGCACAAATATTTATTTAGAAATAATTAAAATGTTTGTCTAATTCTTGAGTGTTGGATTGAAGTAGCGCTTGTCTAGTAACACTGCATTGACACAGAAAATAACTGGGTAATCAAAGTGTATAATGCTTCACATGGGTCATTTAATTACCTAAATACATACATCATTAATCAATTCAGGGCTTACATTTACCCATTTCACGGTGATATTTCAAACAAAAACAAAATGGGGGAAAATAAAAAAGTCCCAGTTCTGAAAAGAGTGCGCACTATCGGAAAAATACCAATTTTTTTTATAAATTCATGTGAATTATGACTTAAATTGTACTTTTCGTGTGCAGGAAGACATGTAGAACAAAATTAGCAACAAGAAAGAACGATTTTTTAAAATTTTTGTCATTTTAAGCATATCATTCTCTTAAAAAGTACCTACACACTGTTGGTAAATTGGTACTATTTTAAAACTTCACATATGACATTTGCAATGGAAACGTTCCGTAGCTCCTAAACTGCTCGATTTTGCTTTTGATCTTTGGACATTTACATTTTACAGCTTCAAACGTGATAAATAAGATACGTTAAGGCTAGACATACTAAAAGTAGGAAATGGTTGAGCGGTTGAGCAGAGTGTCTACAAAAGTCCAATTCTACATAGTAAAAAGTCTCTGAAAAGAAACTCATCTAGAATACGAAAGATAGACGTACATTGAATAAACACTAAATTTTAAACTATAATAAATAGTACTTTTATTTTTTTAATTTTAAACAGTCCTTACTAATATTTTACAAAACTAACCTACAAATTTAATTTTGAAATATTTATTTTCGCAATACAGTAGTAGGGTAACGAGAAAACGTTAAAACTAAATATTATACTCTTAATGACAACTTCTTTGAAATAAATAAAAATCATAATTTTTCGCAGGCTACAACAAACGAGAAATATGCGAGAAATGTTTAATACACTCGCTATCAAGTTAATTTAAATAATATTTCATAAATCGTTTATAAACGTAACCTAAACATTATTTTGGATTATTTAATGTTGCAATAATTATAACATAAGAGGACGACGAGAATTCGTTAACTTATAACGTACAGTATAGCACGAAACTATGGAGGTTTCAACCCTTTACCTTGCACAGAAAAGAAACTTTCTCCAAGTGCGTTGAAACTTTTGTTACCGCTCCGTATTTTTAATATTTTATAAAATGGAAGAGATTCGACTTTAGATGAAGTCGGTTTTGAATTGAGTTGGGTAACTTTAGTAAACTTTTACTGTTTCTGGGAGGAAAATAATTGCGAGTTTATTGTATTCCGTGCAATGAATTGAACTTAGGCACGTGATTTGGTTTCCAGTCTCTTAAAAAAAATATTTTCCCGAAGTAAAAGAAGAGAATAAAAGAATAACTTGCCATAGCTTTTGTTTAGTTACCAACAGTTTTTACTTTCTCACTGTACAGAGAAAGTTTAGTGATCGCAAACAGATTCGATGTCTAAATTTTGTGGAAATATCCGTTTTGGGACCCCCTGAGTCCAAAAAAGTGTTTTTACAAAATGTCCGTCTATATGTCTGTATGCCTGTATGTATACAAAGATAGAGAGAAAACTGTTAGTAGGAGAGTAACTAATAAATATTATTATTATTAGCTAGAGAGAAAACTATTCGATCGATTTCAAACAAATTTGCACCAAACATGTCAATGTGGCCTGTTAGATGCACAAAATTTTTTTTTTAAATTAAAAAAAACTTTTTGGCCAAAAAAACCCCAAAAAATCAATTATTATTTTTTTATAAAAAAACGGCTCTAACGATTTTGATAAAATTTGGCTTATTTGAAGCCCTTAATGTACCCTACCATATGCAAAAAACCGCATCTTTATAATTCTCGTTTATCTAATAATAATAATAATAATGATAATAACTGATTTTTGGTCTAATTGCCCTTTGGTTCAAATTCGTTTGAAATCGATCGAATAACTAATAATTATAATAATATTTATTAGTTACTCTCCCACTTTTATGTATCCCCTCTCCTACTTCAATACAATCATCAAGTCACAGTGAATCTGTTTTGTAATTTAAATATGTTTGTGAGAAAGTATGACATGTGCCAGTTTCTGGTACCGTTTATTTTAAATGTATTTAATATAATTTGACTAGAACTTGTATCCAAACAGTTGCAATTTAATTTCTGGACTCAATCGGCATTACTATAAATTTTTACCAAAATTATACTAAAACAACCAATCTACACTGGCTTAGCCTAAATAAATTATACGCTTGTGATTATAATCAGTGGGTTGGGTTTAACGGCTCCCAAACTCAGCATTGCAGCACCCGTTTGAATGAAAGTGTCTTTCCCACAAAACGTTAGACCTATAGTGTTTTATCTGTAAAGTAAGTGCTTCTAAACAAATGTTTGATGCTTAACCTTTTGGCGGGCGCTAAGGCGGCATTTCGGCTGCATTTTCACTAAAAACGATCTTACATAGACAAAGCCAATTCGCAGCGCAACGGAACGCACAGGTATTCTCTAATTACATCATAAGACACCGCATGGCAGGCAGGAGCTATTTTAGAGTCGCGAACAAGGCTCGTAGATGAGTGTCAAAGTTGAAGAGGACGACGTTTCATCCGAAGAGCTTGGCGCCCGGCGCCCTACCACGTGTTAAAATTGTTGGCCCTCAATGGAAAATATAAGTATACATTTGTTGTATTTTCGTCTCAATTGCAATGCCATTTCTTGTCTGTTTACTGTAATTTTAAATATATCAATATATTATTAAAATTTGTCTATTTATCATTTACAAGAAGTAGGTACTCGTATACAGGTTAAAAAGTAGGTATCAGGACGTCTTCTTTCTTTTTCTCTATTTTATTAAAGGCCCTCAATGTAAAATGTAAGTATTAATTTGTTGTATTTTAATTTATTGCCCATTTTTCGATAAAATTTGGACTACCCCTTCCATAACAGGATGATTCCGATCGTACGGAACGGATACATTCGGAAATAATCGGAACATTCCAAGTACTTTAATAATCGGAACATTCCAAGTACTTTAATAATCGGGACATTCTAAGTACTTTAATAATCGGAACATTCCAAGTACTTTAATAATCGGAACA
>JAGFPH010001071.1:211230-241498 GCA_018207615.1 Philaenus spumarius
CTGCGCAAATAGAGACAAGAGCAGAGAGAATAAGAATCACAGCTACGACTTGTTTCTGGAATTCGAAAGAACTTTAAAATCGAATCAAGGCAATTCAATCGAAGAAAGACGCCGGAAAGGCTTCAATTTCTGTAGGTTGATTGTGTTTTAGGCGAGACATAAAATGGAGGCGTCGCTTTATAGTGTCGGGGATGCCAACGTGACAAATCTTAACATTCGGCAAAGTCAATAAAGTGTTTATACTGACATCAGCAGCAAGCGCGGAATGCAAATGAGGACGTTTGAATGCGGAATGTTTAAAACATTCTGATCAAGGGGAAACTGTTCGAACGCGATTTTTGCGGAGTGAATTTAATATTCATAACTGCGTAATAGTCTTTGTTATTTTAATTTATTTTCATGCGTTCATCTGAAAATTTTAGATAATTTCTGACAATTTGCAATTCTATTGTAAACAATTTCCCTGTAAAGAGTATTGACTGTATTTTACCTAACGTATTTACTAATGGCAACAGGAGAGTAGCTTTGCATTGAATACCCGAACCTTATCAACTAAGGAACGCACCACGAAGTATTTAACTGTTTGAATCCTTCAATAACCTTTTCAAATGATATCAAATTTAATATTATGAAATATACATTTTTCGGAGTATCAAACTATAGCTCCCCCAAAAAATTAGAACTGACGCGGGTTTGCATTATTTATGAATATGTCAAAAATTCAAGGTTGATTATGTTCGTCTGTGACAGGCAGCGAGGGTTCCACAATTTCAAAAGAAATCCCTGTTTTAGGATTTCTGTAGATTTTCTCCACAACGGATGGTAACTTAGTGAAATTGGGCACAATTATAAAGTAAATGGTAACCAGCATATTTCCGAGTCATATGAAGTAAAATAATAATTATTACGAATTATAAGAAGAAAATGTCGGTAATCCAATAAAAAACCTTTTTGTGATATTTTGAAAGGGCTTTATTTGAGGATATCAAAACAATTTTTTGTTTTTATAAGTAAATGACTTTTCTTGCTTGACTTACCAACTTGCAAGTGTACGTCCGTCCGTACGTATGCACGTGAGTAACAATATAACAGTTGATTTCACCCATCATCTGTAATATACTCTAGTTCTATTTATTTATAATTATTTAGTTTATTTTTATTTATTTTCTTCGAGTAATCCTGCTATTTCGCAAACTTTACTCCCTCTTAAAACTCTGTTTTTCCATTTCTTATTTCGATTATCTCCCTTCCAGAAACACAATCCCTTCCTTGAAACCCCTACATCCTTTCTCTATACATACATGCTCTGTTTCTATCTTCTTTCCTTTTATTATTTTTCTTTTATATATAACGAATAAAAAAAACATTTTAATTTGTATGTGTATTTGAATGAATTTAATATTATTTAAATGTTTAAGTTTTGTTTTTAATAACAAAACATTCTTTACCGTTATATCAAGCCACGAACTACAACCCGAAAAAGTAAACAGGGTTTTCAAAATTTTGCTATAAATAAAAAAATGGAAATATTTACAAATAAGTATTTATTAGATTTATAAAAGAACTTAAAAACAAAAGAAAACGACTGCATTTACGAGATTTTATAGTTGTGGTAAGTTATCACTTCGTCTAGTTTGCTGCTCTGTTTCCACGTCTAATTGACATAAAGAATGCCGATAAGTAACCAAACAAGACAGTTAAAAAAATGGTGTAGGTATCAGGAAATTTACAGAAGCGCCATTTTTGAAAGTAATAAAAAATAAATGTTTTCTTCTAGACAAATGTCTGACTGATATTGAAAGTACTAAGTAAAGCCAGTGGACTAGTGAAAATCTAAATTTGTAAGTGTAAGTAACTAAACGAAACCGACCTTGTTACGCATTTAATAATTCTTCCACTTTAATTATTATAAGGAAAATCAGTTTATAGTAGAGAAGGTCTAGCAAGGGCCGTGGACTCGAGATGCGCAGTAGTATCGGAGTTGATTCGAGTGGTGGGGGGTTAGAGAGGCTCAGTCTGTTACCGCGCTCTGAACATAATACTTCGGTCTGGACGCCCTTATACAACAGTGATAGTAGCGTAGCGTCCGTGTCCCTCCCCCTCCAGCGTTCGGTGTCCCCACTTGCCTAAATTCTTTCCTCCCGCCAGCGCATCGTGGAGGTCATGCTATATCTGACGAACTATAGTTAGTTCAATGACGTCGGCGTCGCAGTTAATATTACGTGTACTTTGTAAGCTAGCAGAGCAGTTACGTATTAAATAATATTTAACCCTCCATCTGGCAGTTAGAAATTTGTATACTGACAGGCACGTTTTTACTACTCGAACACGTTGTCATTTAAACACCTCTATAATCTAATCCATTTTAGTAAAGTATATACTATTATACATTTTCGTGTTCAGAAAAGTACAGAGAACATTTCTGTGCATTTGATTTTTTTCAAAAATTGCCACACAAACATTAATTGCGTCACAAATAGAAAAAAACTATTTTTGTAAATGGAAATGTCAAAAGTTGGCTCTTTGGAAATATGTAAAACAAATTGCATAATAAATCTAAGATATACAAAATGTAGACAAAATAATTTTATACAAGAAACAAGAAAAAAAGTTAAATTTTTTTTAAAAATACGTTTATGGGAAATAAAATAGTAATTTTTGGGAAATTTGCAAAAAATATCTTCTATCATTAAAACATTTATAAAAATGTCAATATTCATAATTAGTGTTTCTAAACTATATTATACTATAAAGGAAAGTATATCCTACAAAAATAACTTCAAGTGTAAATTTTTGGGGTATCATATTTATATATATTGTCTTCTATAAACTAGAATTTGTTTTTCTACGAGTAAAACATTTCATAAAAACAAAAATATGTTTGCAAAAAGGCATCACAAAGAGGCCTAATCTTGTTATGAACATTCAAAAATGTAATATATACAAATTAATTAGGAAGTAGGAAAAAATGTCTCTTCTAGAAAGTAAAATATGGTACGGAGGCGTATTCTAAATTTTAGTCATGTTGACTAAAAAACAAAAAATATTTACAAAAAGACATAAAATTAAACCTAATTTTGTTCTAAATATACAAAAATATAATACACAAATTATTTAGGAAGAAGGGAACAAAAATGTCTTCTAGAAACTACAATATGGACAGGAGGCTAATTGCAAACTTTAGCCATTTAGATCAGGAAAACACAAAATATGTTTCAAAAAACGCTGAAAATAAGGCCTAACTTAAACTAACATATAATACACATATTATTTGGTAAGTAAGCTATCACAGTATAGCAAAATTTACAGTTTCAGTCTAAAAAAAACTGGTAAAAGAGTGGGCTAACTATGACAAATTGTCTGACTAAAATATCTAGGCTAAGTCGGAAAGAAAGCGGTAAAAACTAAATATTCTTAAACTTCACGGCCTTCTGTATCAAAAAAGAACTGTTAATTTCTTATCGATACTTACATCAATTTAAAGATAATTTCAATACGAATCGATTGGTATACAGCACTTACTTACCAACACAATATTACTAATAGATAATTGCTGAAAACTAATCGATACTTATATAGCCTATTTTATCGTAGAAAAACTGGCTTTACATAAACATTTGTAACTATACATTGGTAAAAGGCATTGACAATCAGAAAAAAGATTTTTTAAGTAGAAGATATGACCTATGCAGTGATATAATCAAAATTATTCCAAAACGAAATTTACCCATCAAAACTTGAGTGGGAAAGTGAGCATTTTTTTCGTGTTCTCTCGCATCAAATGAACTCAATGTCATTCCAACATTTCTTTCGTGACTTTGTATATTTTTTACGTGTTTATTATGTGTCATAATGTAATAAACTATATACCAAATTAAACTTTAGAATGTTCTGAATACAATCATATATAATATGACCTATTTTAGTATTACCTTAGATGCTCAAACTTCGATTTAAAATATGCTTGTTAAAAGAGTAGCTCAGCTATTCTTTGCCAGTACAGAAACGCTTTAAAAGAGTAGCTCAGCTACTCTTTGCCAGATAGAGGGTTAATAGAAATGGCTAGTATTTACCTATACTAACCCTTTGAGTGCGAATCAAATCCCACCTGCTTTTGAAAGTTGGCTGGTTTAAAACGCTTAACCATATATTCCCTACTTTTATTAGCCTACATATTAAGACATAACTACTTTTAAACACTCGTCCAACTTTCTTACAGTTCACTTTAAGTTTTCTAGCACCTGCTTAACAGCTTTACAGCTGTTGGTGAACTACGTTTCTGTTTATATTAGTTTAGTTTTAATGAAACCGTTAATTACTGTCAATTTCAAAGTCGTCTCCCATTGGTTGGATGTTATACGATGCAAATGTACAAGTTTATAGATGAGCAAAGAGTTGATTGTAACATACACGTTTGGTTGTACATACGTCAATACAGTTGTAATTAGGTTTATTTCATAAATACTATTGGTTTGCTTAAATACAGTATAAACAAGTATTGTTCTTTGCAATCATTACATTCTTTTGTCAATATATATTGCTTTTGACAATATACATAACATATAAGGAAACCTTTTTAAGTTTTACTTGGAAATAGTTCGTTTGAAAAATATTATTTTCAAGAAATTTAAGGCGTTGAAATTCCGTTATATTAAAAAGTTGTTATGTTTGTCATTGAAAAGGTTAATTTTTTGTTCCTTGAATTTCTTTTTGTAAAGTTTGCTGTTTTTAATATATTTTACATGAAAAGTTTTAAACGGCCGCCATTTTAAAAGTATATGAAACAATGTTTTGTTTTTTTGTACACGGGTTAAAGATGTCATAGCAAATGTGTATCCAAAATTTGCGTTCAATATATTTCCTACACCCAAAGAAAGTAGCATATTTAGTAAAAAACCAAATTATTGATAGCTGGAAAACGAAGCATTTAGGAACCTATGTACTTTTTTCTTTATTTTCACTAGTAGAACAAGTCCTGATAGTTTCCCCGCTTCTTCCTGAATCATCCTGTATAATAGGTACACTAATCAAATGTGCGCATCCCATTATAGCTGGGTCTTACTGAACGTAAATAGCCGCTGTTTTTTATGGAAACTATTCTGTTCTCGTGTACGTATTGTAAAGATTTTTGTTGCTAACATTTCTTCCACCTAATGTTTTTTCTTCAACTGAATTGCGTAAGACATAGATGGCACACAAACGAAGAATGTTTCACAAAAACACAAAATACAGCCCGAGTTATCAGTACTGCAAACAGACGGGTAAGACTTTATCAAAATCAAATATGTAGGTTTTAAGTTAAATAGAAACAGAAATATAAATGTTTCTTTTATTTAAGTAGTATAAATTCCACGACGTGTTAGTTGTGAGTGGCATTTTGTTTCCAGAATTGATTTTAGAACCTCTGGTAACCGAAATGAGGTGATTTCCGATAACCGAAATTTGGTTGTAATAATCTGTCGTTTTTCAATTTTAAATATTACACTTTCTGCTTGCATAACGTTTTTTTATTCTACAAAAGTGTACACATTTTTACAAATATTTCATTTAGGCCAACTTTTTTAAAACAATCTTCTTTCTCTGTGTTTTCCTCTCACACTGATTTCTAGTAGCAACATCTCACCCTCGCTTCATTAACCCTAGATCACTAGTAAATTTTACGATGAGAGTTGTCAAAACTAAAATATCTTTGCCTACGAGAGAACGAAATATTTGTCTATAGCTTCAATTTGGCCTTGACTGTGAAAGAGTGTATAGTAGTGTTGTTTTGTGCTGTCCTTCCATTATTGTAAATTAACGAACAAAGCTCGCCGTGGTGACGAAGGATTAGTGACAGCCTAACGTTTAACCTTATAGGTCTTCGTCTTGCTTAAAAATGAACATGTATGATATTCTTTAAATCTATACCAGTTGTCTTAAAAGTCCCACCCTCCCTCTTTAACTTTTGTGATTGTTAAAACAAGCAAATATCCTTTTTGGAACGATACTAAAGGATTTTTTTGGGCAACTCAAAAATTTTAAATGGGAAGTATGGTCATGTGATACCTCATTTTAAAGATCTATTTAAGACTAGGAAAATGACACAAAGAAAATAAAAATCGGACCACCCAAAACAAAATGGCGGCCCTAAACGTGTTGACATAAATCGTCATAAAGTTGCTAATATTTTGAAAGGGAAGAGTTTTTAGAAACAATTTCAAGAGACAAAAAATGTTTATTTCAAAGTGCTTGACCTAAAAAAATTGCTTTCAAATCGATTTCGTAAATTTTATTTTTTACAAAATTTTCTAAGATGTAGGAGTCGACTTAAAACTTACATAATTCATTTGGAAGCAATATTTTAGGTCAAGCACTTTGAAATAAACATTTTTTGTCTCTTGAAACGAGATATTAGCAACTTTATGTAGATTTATTTCAACACATTTAGGGCCGCCATTTTGTTTTGGGTGGTCCGATTTTTATTTTATTTATGTCATTTTCCTAGACTTAAATATACCTTCAAAATGAGGTATCACACATGAC
Organism: Philaenus spumarius; assembly: GCA_018207615.1. NCBI lineage: Eukaryota > Metazoa > Arthropoda > Insecta > Hemiptera > Aphrophoridae > Philaenus > Philaenus spumarius. Next base: position 217,753 of record JAGFPH010001071.1, read on the forward strand.
CATACTTCCCATTTAAAAATTTTGAGTTACTCCCAAAATCCCCCAATTTTAGGGGATAATCAGAATTTGCGATTTAAAGATACTTTGGGCTAGTTAGTATCGTTCCCCAAAGGATATTTGTTTGTTTTAACAAACACAAAAGATAAAGGGGGAGGGGGGACTTTAAAGACACCTGGTATAAATAATTTTAGTTTTTAAGTCTTTTACATTGTACTTGTTATGGTTTTTATTTTTGTTCCTGTATTTTTCTTACAACAGCCTGTTTGACACCATTTTTGTAATGTTATTATCAACATTATTTTCCTATAGTTAAATATAAAAATATGTAAAATATATAAATACAATTTCTGTGGCACAAATACATCAGTAGAGAGTAATTAAATCATATAGACATTGTTATGTTGTAATTTATTTTGTGAACAAAATAATAAAAACAGATAGTCGTCAAATTTACTAATGGTTAGTAGTAAACTTTATAAAAATATGGTTAGTAATCTTGGGTAGATGACGTCATCAGGCCGAGCTTCCTCCGTTGGTGACCCAACCCAACGTCTGTTTGATTGCCTTCGGTAGTCACCGATAAATAAAAATAGTTTAACGATTGACCGCACGATTAAATAGTTTTAAATTTGATATTCATGATTTGTACTTAGGACCAGTTTAAAACCTAAATAAACTAGCACTTTCAATAATACCAGAGAGATACAAAAGGCAGTTCATTTCCCAAGATGTTTTATTTCTCGGTAGTGATTTTGCGTAAGAAAAGCAATCACTGTCAAGTGTAATGTGATATTAGTGACATTGTCAGTTGTATATTACCTGTGACATTATTTATGTTAAAGAGAGCTAAACTAATAGATCTCGACTGCATCTCTAGTAATATTAGATAACGTGACTACAAAGTAAATATTTGTTTTCAGTAGAGTGGGGTTTCGTTTGAAAAGGCTGCTGAGAATGACTTTTAACTCGGTAAATGTGTACAATTATAAGCTTTACTCCTATTTATTAAAATTTTGTAATTACATACATTACTAACTGGCCCGATTACCTACGGCCCTAGAGGAAGCTACATACCAAATTTCATTCCAATCCGTTCGGTGGTTTTTTTAGATTTCGTGATGAGTGAGTCAGTGGGTGGTATTTGGATATTATATATATATAGATCATCTTTATATATATAGATTACTAGCTGTCCCGATCCGGCTTTGCACGGAAAGACAAATCAAAGTTAAATGTATATAATTAAATTTTTAGTAACTTTGACTTCCCAAACCATCCCTAAAATTTCGAATTTTTTGAACATTTTTCTTAGCGAGCACCTAGGGCCCTAGAGGAAGCTATAAACCAAATTTCATTCCAATCCGTTCGGTGGGATTTTTAAAAACTTTAGTCCCCCCAAACCCCCTGTAAAATTTTGAATTTTTTTAAAACCTTTCTTAGCGAAGGAGCACCTAGGGCCCTAGATGAAGCTACATACCAAATTTCATTCCAATCCGTTCGGTATTTGTTTTAGTAACTTTGGCCCCTCCCTCCAAACCCCCCCTAAAATTTCGAATTTTTTTAAAACCTATCTTAGCGAGCACCTAGGGCCCTAGAGGAAGCTACATACCAAATTTCATTCCAATCCGTCGGTGGTTTTTGAGATTTCGTTATGAGCGAGTCAGTGAGTGGTATTTAGATTTTATAAATATAGATTATACTTCAAAATAAAGATAAAAATATTGCCTTTTAATATCTTTTTATTTCATATTGATACATCACATGATTTATACATTATTAATAATAGTCTATATGAAGAAATTAATAATAGAATCTTATCTTCTAAAGCGAGAGATAATTGTCTGTCTGCTAAATGGATCTGGAATCACCGTCTAAGGATTTTTGATTTTTTGATTTTATATGGGGCTTTTGACCACGAGAAATCGATTGGAAATTGTCACCAGTCTGGGAAAATTAGTTTTCTACGTCTTTTTATTAAATTAAAAAGTGAAATTTGTCCATTTTAAACAATACAAAGCACAGCTGATGCAAATGTTTTCAATGCCATTACAATAATCATCTGTTTTCTTTTAAACTGTATTTTATTAGAGGTAAGCCTAATGTTGTATCTATTTATAGTTACCATGGCAACGAATACTTCTGCTAAATAAACATACCCTTTATTTAGTTGTTTAATGTTATAGGCCTAACCTCAAAACTCAATAATCCAATATTTATTATTGAAATCATAGCCCTGCTTATAATCGAGCTTTAGCTCGGTCTCCTGGTACTATGTTTATAAATTATAAGATGTACGAATGCTTCCGAAGTTAAACGAATTGGTATCTCTTCTTTAAATTTGTGAAGAAGTATATAGGTGTTAAAGTATATGAAGGTGTATGTAGGTGTTGTACTTATATTCATTTTATAACCTTGAATCAAATCTTATAACGTATTATTGCTTACATTAGTTATATAACTTTTATTTAAAAAAAAAGTCAACTTCACAAGACATTGTATTAGGATTATTGATTGAAGTTGTAAACATAACCTCAAAGTAATCTACGCTTGTACTACAGAATATGGGTGAAATCAGCTGTTATATTATATAGTTACTCACATACGTACGTACACTCGATTTTGTAAGAGTTGATGTAATCCTAAAGACTTGTAGAATTTGGAAATAAATAGGGTACTGCACACCAGAAACAGGTTTTGATGACATTGAAACACAATAATTTGTTGAATATTTTGTTTCCTCTTGATATCGGCTGTGAGAATTAAATTTAATAATAATAAAAATAAGAAGCCAAAGTAGCCATTTTGTTCCAAATTTAATTAACTTTCCAAAAATGTAAGGTTTATGGCAGGTGCTACAAAATAATAATAATTTTTATTTTCATTTTAAAAATCTTTGTCATGTGGGACATTTACTGCCTTTATGTCTCTATCACCACTTTCAAATTCAAATTTTTTTTTAAATTACCGAACATCTATGTACAAATTTTAACAAATTAAAAATTAAAAAAAAAACATTTCTACTTAATACATTTAAATCTTAATTTATCAGTGAACAAACAAATGTAGGGTCTCCTACGTATTGCCTGTTTGAGACTTCCACTTCAAAAAATAAAAAATAAGTATATAAAACATTAATTAATAACTGCAATTTTAGCATAGCCTTATAAAAACCAATATTTTAACACTACACAGAATAATAAATAGTATTCGTGCAAAACCATAAAAAGAGGGGGAAAACAAACAAAAACGATGTCTTCTTTTTTTTATTATTAGAACCAACTATGCGTCATGAATCAACTATCGCTCAATAATTCCACATCTTCAACAGAAAAAAGCAATGCCATCTCACTTAAAAACCCTACCACAAGGCCGTAGCCAGTGGGGGGGAGGGAGCGTTAGGGGGATCAGAACCTTCCCCCGAAATCCCGAAATTTAGTATTAAAAATTAATAGTAGGTTTAAAAAGTGCAAATTAAATTATAAAATAGACAACACAATAGAGGATCCAGCAACATATTTTACATCATTGTGCATTGCATGCATAAGTTTACTGATATTTAGATTTACTTGATTAAACTACAACGTACAATACACATGGATGCAGTAGGTTACAACCTTACTCTCTTGTGAGCTTGATCTGATCTGTTAAATAAGAAAACTATGAAGGTTCAACAAAAATACTTTACACTAACAAAATACGTAATGTATTGTGTATTTCAAATGCTCCCAATTTGTGGGGTTGGCGTATCCAATACAAACGCAATGCTCTCTGTATTGAAAATTCTCCTAATACGAGGGTTGGCGTGCGCAGCACGCAATGCTCTGTGTATTGAAGGTATTACCAATAAGGGGGTTGGTGAGCGAAGCACGCAATGCATGGTGTATTGAAAATGCAATTTAGGGTTGGCGTGCAATGCAGTGTGCGTCGGCCGCTTCTCATACTGTTCAGTGTCAAGCTCACATGTTCACGTTAGAAGTGAACGTGTTAAAAGGGTTTAGATTCAAATCCCCAGTCCTGACCTATTTACTATAACATAAATTAATAATTGACTCGAACTAAAAAATAAAAAATAACCCACATATGAAATTAATTCTTCCTCAGCGAATCTGATATTGTAATGAGACTTGATAGCTTGCAATCTTTTTACTTCTCACAAAATAAAAACACCCAAAAACCATGGGGCGTACAGACAGCGCCAATTAGGATGGAGTGTGAAGAGGGGAGTGTGCAGGTCTCCTACGCCGTCTCCCACCACATTTCCCCTCTCGCGGCGGAGTACAGTCAGAGACGCCTGCCCTACCTAATTCATGTCTGCTATGTAGTCGTGTTGATTGTATATCAACACTTTTTGGTGGTGACTGTACTGAAGACTCAGTCGCGTAGGAGAGGGTAAGACGTTACAGCGCATGCTCAAGTGACGCTTCACGCTACTTGGCACTATCTGTACTCTTGCGAAGTTCCGAAAACATCACGCCCTGTGCTTTTTGGGTGTGTTTATTTTGTGAAAAGTAAAAAGATTGCATGCTGAGATTCGCTGAGGAAGGATTAATTTTATGTATGGGTTATTTTTTTGTTTGAGTTTACTTTTGTTATTCATGGATAAAAAAATTATTTTATTCTGTAATGGTTGAAAATCAAACTTTGTGCGTCCATCTATTAACTATTTAATGATGTGCGTTTGCCGTAATGGTCGCACCCGAGTCTCTTAACATCAGAGTTTACTCATGATAAATGTTGTAACATTTTATAGATACAACATCACTGTGGGACGATTAAACAAAATCCGTAACTAGAGTTTTTTTTTTTTTTTTTTTTTTAAATTTGCTCATTTACATCCAGTGTTAGGGAACAATTGTGTGTTTGGGAGTCATCCGATTTTTTTACTAGTATCTAAAATGAATTTATGATTTACTGAATTTTTAAATAGGGATATTTGAAAACAAAGACATGCCATCTAATTAATAATTTGTAATAGGCTACCCAACTTATCTTCTAAAGTATCTAATTAAAAACAAACGACTACATTATGTACAAAATACAAGGTTATCAATGTTTAATATTTATTTTTACTCTAGTTTCAGCTAATACATTACATACATTTTAAATTCGTTAAAGAGTTTGATGTAAGAGTTTGTTGGGGGAGTTTGTGTTGCTTGGTTAAAGCGTCCCTCGTTAGCAGGTCTACAACCCTTACATATCTGCCGACTAGGGATGAGAAATCTTTCAAAGACGTTAAATATTAAGACATTAACACCCCTAAAAAGTTTTCAAACTTTCACCAAGTTTCCTCTTGCTTTAACGTTTTCACTCGACCGTCCATACACTTTCCTTTCATTGCATTAGTCCAGTTTTAATGGATATGTTAATTAGTGTTGTCAATAGCAGTCTCTCGTTGGTTGGTTACAAAATGCATTAATGCACAATTTTATGGATGTATGAAATGAGCTGATGAACTAACATGTACTTGTGCATCAGTTGTAGTTAGGTTTGTTCTCGCATCACATAACTATTATAATTACATCATTACGGTGAACTTCATCAGCTTTCATAGTGAATAAGTATGTTATACAGGGCGTCACAAAATACAGGACCCTTACCGGGCTATACAGAGTCGGATTATATACACTGAAATAAATTTAAAATGTTCAGTAAGTTTTTTCAATTCGCTTAGTTTCGTAGCAATCCGCCATTTAGTTTTTTTTTTTACAGAAACTTACTGTAACTCCGGAAATGGACAAGGAGTTCAAATGACGTGGTATTATAATACATTTCGACCACGCAGGTGGACAGCTGACGTGAGTTGAGCAAATTTCGAAAATTAAGTTTATAGGCCTATGTTTTAGGGTTTCAACCAACAATTTGGGAAATAGGTTTATTCACGACGCCGACGGTGCTGAATAGCTGCAAAATGGTTCGAACGCCATTCCGCATATTGGGAGTATCTTCAATACACAATGCATTGTGTGCTTCGCACGCCAACCCCGCGTTTGAACCGGGTACTTCTATGGTATTTTACTTTTTGGTTGATTTTGGGGGAAACCAAGCGGGCTATAAGGACGCGTAAAAACCAAAATGTGCAAAATAACATACTAAATTTATATTTGTAGAAAAAATCAAATTCATTCTCGTAGGAAACATCTAAAAAATGAGTTACTTCCGGTCAAAAAACTTGCTTCCGATTGTCGGATTGTTCTGGCTAACGAACTCGTCCGAGCCACGTAAACAACCAACTTGTGTACCAAATTTGAACCAAATCGGACGTGAAATGCGGCCGCTAGAGTGCGAACACATATATACATTTTAATGACACCCCAAAACGTGTTCTGGGGACCATGATCGGTGCTCATTTGCTACTCCCGACCTTGGGTCGTACCATGAGGGCCACTGCAATAGCTCGTTTTTCCTATGGAAGTTCGCTAATAATAATTCAGGGACGTAACTTTTTTTAAACGTCAATTCCTATTCCTTAATTCCTTTTTCGTGGATGGCCGGTTTCAATTTCACTTGTTCAGATCTTTCATTTGATTATAACATTCTGTATGTTACGGTTTACAAGTGTACCAGACACGAAGAATTTGTATGTATAATTTTCAAAATGGTGGCCGTTACAAATTTTTAACGTGGAATATCTTGAAACCCGCTAACTTTACAATAAAGAGGCAAAATATTTTATTTTTCATTACAATAATACAATGGTGTTTTGGTAGTTTCTGTAGGTCAAAGGAGTTACCGAGAAAACAAACTGAAAACCTAATTTCTTAGCAATTGTGGTACAACATTCAAAAGTAGCTGAAAACCAACTTTTTTTAATTCCTATAGTTTGCATGCATAATATAAAAACCATGATTATTGTGAAATGTTGGTTTTAGGCTAATTTAAAATGTAGATCATTACCAAGAAGTTATGTTTTTAGTTTTTACTTTCTCCCCCTATACCAGAGAAAGTATTGTATTCGTCAAAATTTTCGAGTTTGAGTTTTTGGTGGAAATATCCGTTTTGGGTCCCCCTGAACCTAAAAAACTGGTTTTTGGAGTGATGTCTGTGTGTGTGTCTGTATGTGTGTCTGTGTGGATGTTATCAGACCTAGAGCCTAAACCAGTCGTCCGATTTTGATGAAATTTGGTATGGAGGTACGAATCCACGGTATTTCCAGGCGTTTTTTTCATTTTTGTGAATTTTTTATTTTTAAGGGTAATTTTCCCATAAAAACCCTTAAAATAACGGAAAAATCAACTTTTCTCAAAAACGGCTCTAACGATTTTGATGAAAATTTTATAGTTTATTAGTGACCTAAAGTACTATAAACTGTAAAATTTTAATCAAAATCGTTCTAGCTGTTTTTGAGAAAAGTTGGGTTTTCCGTTATTTTATGGATTTTTATGGGAAAACAACTTTAATACAAAATCACCTCTCCTACCCCACCCTACAAGTCACCGTGAATCAGTTTAATAATTTAAATATGTTTGTGAGAAAGTATGTGCCAGTTCCTGGTACCGTTTATTTGTCTTTAACTCGATTATCTTTTGATCTACAAAATCAAACAAAATATTTTGACAGTCGTTAAAAAAGAAAAATATTTTGTCTCTTGTACATATTTTGTTACGTTAACGGGCTTCAACTTAATGTATAAGTATTACAAAAAAAAAAAATGTGTCTTAAAGTGATGTGCAAGTTTTCAAGTGGTATATTTTTTCTCTATCTGTTTTCTTCATACAAACTGGAAATTTTATCAAAAATGTTTGTTATTTTATGTAATTTATTTTGTTCTAAATTTGTTGGTATATTATAAAGATTTTATTACATAATTATAAAGATGTTAGAGAAGAAAATATTATTTGTATGTCTATTAGAAGAACAAAACCAAAATCATGATATCTTATCAAATAACAGAAATACAGCTTTTTTAAAAAACCTTACAAATCTGCTAAATCAGGACGGCACTTTTGTTTACACTATAGGAGAAAATGTCTGGCACTGAAAAGGTTAATTACAGTCAAATATTTTTTTTGCAAATGACGAAATATCGTCAGTGGTCTTTCACGCATTAAAATAATTTGACGATATTTCCTCAGATGGTCTTTTCCTTGTATTTTAAAATTTACGAAATATCGTCAGATGGTCCCAAAATGGATAAAAGAGTCCATATTTCTAGTACTAAAGTCACCAAAGTTTAAGATTGTTTAATTTAAATGTTAATATCTTTCATATCATAAAGCTGGAACCGAATATACAAAGCTAATTTACTTGATAAAACACATCCTAGTTAAGTAACATCGGTAATATAATCATATACTGGATCCATCGAAAGAGAAACAAACTCCAATGACGTCACAAATACATTCTCCTATTTCACAGTGTTTTCTTACTGCGGTTTCCTGATACAATTACTACGATTGCTTTTCTATCGCCGTTGCGACTCTAAACGAACAAAAACACCGTCTTAATTAACTAGCGTCCCTTTTGTTATGAGATCAATTATTGCATCAGGGAGATTGCAAAGCTGGACTAGGGTAGAAGTGGATTGTGCAAGCTAGGTTGAATTGTTGAATACCTAGGTGTTTAAATATCAATGTTATAGTTTAAATCGAATTTATGACGGTATCCCACTTCTTTTTCTATCTTTGTATATCTTGTACCTTGTATCTATTTTTTCTATTAATGGTCCCCGCTAAAACGAATACAAAACACAGATTATTACTTAGACATACATTATTTGAACTACTTTATTATATTGAAGGTGTGTGGATTTAAAGTAATTCGACCACGCAGCTGAACCGCTGACGTGAGTTGAGCAAGTTTAAAAAACAAAGTTTATAGGAATATGTTTTAGGGTTTAAGCCAACAATTTGTGAAATAGGTCCATTCACGACGCGACGGTGCTAAATAGCTGCAAAACGCAAAATAGCTGCGCACGCCTATTTTCAGTACCTTCAATACATAATGCATTGCGTGCTTAGCACGCCAACCCCACGGTAGCATCCACCACGTGGCTTTGAACCGGGTACTTTTATGGTATTTTACGTTTTGATCGATTTTGGGGAAACCAAGCGAGCTATAAGGTCGCGTAAAAAAGAAAAATGTGCAGAATAACATACTACATTTATATTCGTAGAAAAAACTGAAAAACAAATTCATTCTCGTGGGAAAAATCTCATTATCGTAGTAAAACATTGTTAGTTCCGGTCAAAAAACGTGCTTCCGATTGGATTTTTTGGCTAACGAACTCGTCCGAACGTCGTAGACAACCAACATGTGTACCAAATTGGACCTAAAATGCGGCCGCTAGAGTGCGAACATATAAATATATGGTTTTTAATGACACCCTAAAACGTGTTCTGGGGACCATGATTGGTGCTCAATTGCTACTCCCGACCTTGGGTCTTACCATAAGGGCCACTGCAATATCTCATTTTTCCTATGGCAATTCGCTAATAATAAAGCAATACATGTCAACTTACCTAGCTAGAGCCATCATGTAGGCCTTTTTTAGGTTGATTTTTTAATTGATTATTTTTCAAGTGTTAAATAAAGTTGCATTAAAAATTTGATTATACATTTTTCGAACGTTTGTTAGATCTGTGTGCAGCATATTTTACAAGCCCCAACGACAAAAACAGAAATAACAAAATCACAACCGTTTCAAACACGCCGTTAAGGGCAGTCAATCGTGAACCTATTTTCATTTATTGGTGACATTTCCCCGAGTCGGAGAATTCCAAAGTCAATCAAACAGACGTCGGGCGAAAACAGGCAATTTTTCGGTTCATTGTGTCCCAGAGCCGTGTTAAAGCGAAACAGTGGCGGGGCACTTTAAACCCGTCCTAGAAATGCCAACGTGACAAATCTGAATACTAATGTCAATCAAGCCCTTTACATCGACACCGATTCCATGCGCCGAATGAATACTGAGGACACGTTTAGAATAGTAATGGCCGTTTTAACGTTGGATTCGTTTTGAAATAAAAACAATTGGATTTTGGAATAAGATTAGGTTGAATAAAGATGCTAATTTATAACTTTTTCGATAATAAACGTACAGAATACAAAAATCAAAACTGACAAACAGAGAAGTGAATTCAACAAATGTTTAAAACTTAAATTTTACCTTGACTTATTTTTGTTCTATAAGCTTTGAAGCTAACTCGCTCGTTCTTTTAGCACGTTTACTATAGTATAAGTATTTTTAAATGTCATATTAGATTGTTCATAAATTATATTTCGTCAGACCAGTAAATTAAACGAAATATAGATACTACAATCATCTATATAAGTTATCTCCCACTTCTACATATTCTTACAATGCATCTGAATGGCTGAGAAGTTTAAGGCGTTCGCCCTGTACAATAAAGTTCAATTTTCAGTCGATTTAAACCGAATTACTAATTAATTTAATGTATGCCCAAGTAGTGTGGAATTTATACTATGCTGATTAGAGTAGCACATTTACACTTTGACAAGTGGTGGCATATTTACACTGTGCTAAGTAGTGGCTGGTTCGCATTAGCCAAGAAGTTGTATAGTTACACTTTGACAAGTAGTGGCATAGTAGTGGCATATCTAAACTACGCCAAGTAGTGGAATATTTACACTGTACCAAGTAATGACATATTTATACTGTGCCAAGTAGTGACGTATTTACACTAGCCATGCAATTACATATTTACACGTTGAAAAGTAGTGGCATGTTTACACTATTCCAGGTAGTGGCATATTTACACTAGAAATATTTTGCATGTTTACACTATGACAAGTAGTTGAATATTTACACTATGCCAAGTAGAGGCATATGTATACTATGCCAAGTAATGACATAACTACACTGTGCCAAGTAGTGGCATATTTATATTATGCCAAGTAATGACATATTTACACTATTCCAAGTTGTGGCATTCTTACACTAGCCAAAAATTTGCATATTTACACTTTGATAATTAGTGGAATATTGACACTATGTCAAGTATTAGCATATTTACACTATGCAAAGTAGCGCCATTTTTATATTATGCCAAGTAATGGCATATTCACACTATGTCAATTAATGGTATATTTATACTATGCCAAGTAGTTATTTCACTAGCGATTACACTTGCATTTTACACTAGCCACGAAATTACAAATTTACACTTTGACAAGTAGTGATATATTTACACTATACTAAGAGGTGGCATATTTACACTAGAGAAGTAGTTACATTTTTACACTTTGACAAGTAGTGGCATATTTACACTACACCATGTATTAGCATATTTACACCATGCCTATTTACACTTGTAGTTGCATATTTACATTATGTAGGCTAATAAATTCATGGGTATCAGAACCTAAACAGCATCACTTAGGCTAGACCCTACACAACTGCGTTGAAAGTGGCAATAATGAATACATAAATGTTTATTTATTTGTAAATAAAAGGTTCACTACATTTTTTATTTTACAAAGACATTGTGTACAATCAAGAAGATAGTCACATAATCTGAATGGAATTAATTTTTTCATTTCAGTATTTATTTTTTACTAAAAATTATTATAAAGTTAAACTCAAACTCTCCACTAAAGTTTAAGTAGTTCACAAGCTGTGGAAGTGATTGTGTTCCGAATAGAATAATTTCTTTTTTCGCAGAAAGAGTCAAAGTTTTTCCAAGTTACTTTGCTCAATTCTAAACCGACTTCATCTAAAAGCGAATGGCTTCCACTTTATAAATATTAAATACACGGAATAAAAACAAAAGTTTAAACACACTTGGCGAAAGTTTCTCTTCTGCCCAAGAGTAAAGGTTATACAATAAAGTTTTGTTGAACAATAAACATTCTGATTTAACGATGATCTAGGTTACTTGCTTTTTCTGCCTTTTTAGTTCCGTATTCCAGTTATGGGGTTACTAGTTTCGACCTCTAATCCCAGGCCTACTTCAGATCCATAAAAATACACTTATTAGCGCAAACTTCATCCAAAATGGTAAAAATAGAGTTCCTACCCCTATACAAAATATATTTTACGAACTTACCACTCCAAGCTAGAGAGCTGAATTTTAGCAGATTTTACTCACTTGCATCCAAAATGGTAAAAATAGAGTCCCTACCCCTACACCCAAAGATATGTATTACCAACTTACAACACCAAGCTAGAGCGCTGAATTTTAGTAGATTTTACTCACTTGCATCCAAAATGGTAAAAATAGAGTTTCTACCCTTATACAGAAAATATAAATTGTACTAACTTTTCACACCACGCTAGAGACCTGAATTTTAGGCTCATTAATCTTAAGTGCATGAAAGAAATCCAACACTTAAATTTTCATTACTCTAGTCTGGGGGGGGGGGGGATCGGGATAACAAAACATTCCCTATAACATAAAAATACATTATAACACTTCAATTGAATCTAAAGAGCTATTACTGTATTTGGTTTATTCATTTCTTAAGTCATGATTTACTATCGCTTCGATTAATAGGGGTGAAAGTGGGTTAACAGCCCTAACAAAATACACATTTAATTCGTTTACTTCCCACGAAACTAGAGAGTTGAAATTCTTCACATTAGTTTCTTATGCGATTCTATGCAAATGGCTTACATTGTTAATATGTCCGTTAAACCTTGGATAAAAACAACTAAATCAATAAATATTAATTGGTTTGCTTTCCTTTAATCTAGAGCGCTGGAGTTTATTTCTTAAATGCTTCATGGAAGATGTAAATCCAACGAATTTTTTGCATTGCTCTCTAAGGAGCTAAAATTGGACAACGACCCTTATACGATAAACATATCTTCCCTCAAAGCTAGAAAAAATACATTTTTATCTTAAGACACTTAAGTTATAATAGTAATGTATAAGTTACATTTTGATTAACTGTTTGGAGAGGTGAAAATGATCTAAGTAATCTAACTCATTAAACATTTAATTCGCTTTGTCACATGTGTTTCTTGTGTTACACCTACATAAAAAAGTGAGCACTATCATTTTTATTATTTACGTTTAAGGAATGCTAATCGTATAACAGCCCATAAAACAATAAATGTTAATTCGTTGAAGCAAGGAAGTTGTATTTGGGACATTTAATTTTTTAAAGTAATACATAGAAAATAATAAAGCCCTCGCATGTCATTAATTTGCGCCTAAAGAACATATTTAGGGTAGCTGCTAGTAGCTAGAATATTTATTGCGGTAAATTTAGATGAAATAGAGTAACTAACCCTACACAATAAATATAAATTTGTAAGCCCATAACACTAGAGACTTTAAATTTGGTACATACTGTATTATTCTTAAGTGAAATAAAGTTCACTATTTTCATTTCAATTACTTGTGCCTATATCTACACCTATATAATAAGCTGGAGGGTTCATTTCTGCTCGCTTCCCTTAACAACCCCCGCGCCTACTCGAGGAGAAGGAAATGAAAAACAAAACGTTTTTATACTTTGGTGTTTACACGGGAATTTTTAGTTTTATGTAGGAGATAGGCCAATTCAAGTTGTAAGATATGACCAAAGTGGGATACGGTAAAGCGGTATTTCAAACTGGTCAGATAGACCTATACTTTGTCCAAACAGCCGTGCGTTCTGAACCATAAAATCTACCCTCGCTCTCCACGCGCAGTCACACTCATACTGCCTATCTGAGCGCAGAATCATAGAAGAAGGATTAGCGCCAGATAGGTAGTGTGAGTGTGTCGGCGCGTGAGGAGCGATGGTCGATTTTACTTAGATTTTAAGGTTCAGAGCGCACGGCTGTTTGGACAAACTATCGTAAAGAATAAAGTTGGCATAATTTGAAAAGTAATAGGTGTTGGAATTATGATATAGTAAGCCTTTTTCACTGTTTGTATTCGCTATTACGTAACATAAAAAAATGTTGGTTGTAAAGAATAATTACCTGTTTCTATATCTGCCAATGAAATGTGTGGGTTCAGTTCAGGCCTAACCTAAAATTGTGTTAAGCCTTCGATCCAAACCAGCTGATTTGTTTTTGATATGTAACAACAAATGTTGAATTATAATAATATAGTAAGCCTTTTTTACTGATTTTTCTTATTGTGTGTATTCATTTTTTTAACCTAACCTAAAATGTGTTAGTTGCAAAAAATAATTAACTGTTTCTAAATTTGCTGACTTGATTGCTATGGTAATGAACGTACTTGCATTCAAAAAACATGTGTTGGTACAGTAAGGCCACACTACTATAATAAGTCATACCTAGAAAATTGTGTTGCTAAGCTTTTGATTAGAATAAGCTGTTTTATCTATTATAGGGCAAGGAGTGAACCCCTGTACTTTGACAATTTTCAACCCTAAAATCGATATTTTGCAAAAACCCTTTCTCAGTGCACCTCTACATAGTGATATGGAGGTACCATGAAAGTATCCAGCTTTCATAGTTTTGGCTGTACGTTGATCATGAATCAGTCAGTAAAGCAGTCAGTCGGTCAGTCAGTCGGTAAACCAGTCAGTCAGTCAGTAAAGCAGTCAGTCAGTCAGTCGGTCAGTCAGGACTTCTTCTTTTATATATACAGATGTACAATAATGAGTGGAAATGACTGTCGGTCTGTGGTTAGATGCCCTCCTAAAATGTTTACCATTGATGGACGGGAAGGGGTTTTAAAACAGATTTGTAATTTTCGTTTTCGCGAGTTCGCACGACAAATTGGAGTTTCACGACTCACGGCTGATCATAGGGAAAACATTGATTGATTTAGACAGAACACAATATTCCAGAATTTTGGTCTGGGGTACTCAGATCTGAGGTGAATTTTCGTATTACGTAAAAGGGAAACTCTCGTATTCTGTCAATATTTATTTATTTAATTTACTTATTATTGGGACTGAAGCTGCTGGTATACATTATAAAGAACACTTCAAAAGAGAAAGGGAGAGAGCAAAAATAATGTTTAGCATTTCCCGCCACAACTTAGATCGCTGCAAAATAAACGTTTTGTTCATACAATATCACTTACAACACGGTTTCTATTTACTGAAAAGTTTTGCCTTTTAAAGGTGTCTTAAGAGAGCATAGCAGTCAGAGTAAGTGATGTAAATTTACTTATTTACATGCATGTATGCATAGGGCGTGGATTAACCACATTCCAAGGTGTTCTGTTTCAATTTACATAGATTGGCTCGTTACTTCCAGGTGTTCGAAACTCCGCCAGGGGCGAAGAATATCGTGGTATTTATACAAAGAAAATGGTACTTATTGAAAGAACTGTATTAATATATAGTTTGTATTTATTTTTCTTTGAAAGAGTAATAAAGGCACAATTAAAGTTTTCCTTGTAGTCGTACTTCGACCGTTCTTTTGTTGGCAGAAAGAGTAAGTTTTACCCAATTCAAAACCGACTTCATACAAAGTCGAATGGATTCCATTTTATAATTATTAAAAACAAAAGTTTTTTCATACTTTAAAAAGTTCCCCTTCTGTGCGAGAGTAAAAGACGAACTCTCCAAAGTTGTTTATTACAGTAAACATTCTAATTTGACGAAACTTTGTCTCCCTCCCATCACTTGTTAACAAAATTAGAATTAACTTTCTTCGACGTAATTAAAGAACTTATAAAGTAAACATGTTTACAATCAAAAAAATAATGAAGGATTTGCAGTGTTTTTCCCCCCGTTGTGTTAAATTCCCCAAAGAGCACTGGCCTAATCAACAAATCTGGTCTATTCCCTCTTATTTCTGTCTTTCTATTCGATATATGTCATACATTCTGATTATATTGCTCTCCACGTCCAGGGCTATAGAATAAAAGGGCTGGTCCACTCCTTTGATGTTGACGGTCGCCGACTGTCCCAACCTTCCTCTCCCCCCCTCCTATGTGACGTCACTGTGGTGCCGTGACGTCACTGTGGTGCCATGACGCGCCGCGTAAGCACGGTTCGCCTTAGCTCTCACGTTTTATTTGATATAACGTTGCAGACGAAATTACTGAAACTATTCATTTAGTAATATATTATGTTGTTGCGTTGCGGTCAAGTTACTAGCAGACCGTTTTAGCAAGGTATTTATCTATTTAATGTCACGTTGCAGACGAGATTACTTTATGAAATGTTACCAAGCTTATCAAGTAATATTGTTCGTAGCTTTACTTGAATATTCCAAGAAACACCTTTACTAACTAAATACATTAAAACAAACATTTTCAGATATAAATTAAGTAATATATAATATATAAATAATAATAAGTTTTAAACTTAGAGTACCGGTAATTATTGGTAACTTAAAATTTAAAAACAACAAATTTTAAGTTCTCAGCTTCAAATTGAAATAAACATTAAAAAATATTATTTATTTAATGTAAGAGTTGCAAGCGAATTTCTTTATGTTAAAAAGTTACCAAGGCCCTCAAGTAATTTCTTCTGCAGCTTTAAGTTAAAATGTTTTTAAAAAAATTACTAGCAAAATGCACTTAAAATTGTCAGAATAATTAGATATAAATAAATATATAATATACAAATAATTATAATCAAATTTAAACCAAGAGTAATAAAATTATTGATGACAAAAATAAAACATAATTTTAAGTTAAACTTTTCTAGACTAAATTAAATTTCACAGTGTCAATTTAAATTTAAATAGTTAAATTGTTTAAATTCAACTATTAAATTAACTATTCCCTAAGGCTTAGGGAAGGAAAATTTCTATAAAGCAGTTTTATTTAAAAAAAAAAAAATTATGTCAGTAGTAATTATTATGTCAATGTGCATATCTGCATATAAGCTACTCATTATGTGTAAGTATTTATAACTTGTATGTGTTTTATTTTATAAGTATTCCACATTTTTTATTAAACTGCAGTATGACATTCAAGTTTTGGGGATTTATTGTAATAAATACAATTATTTTCATTAATGTGACACATTTTGTTCAATTTCGTATTTAGTTTTCAGAAATGTTTAGGAGAATCAAATTAAAAGTATGCTAACATTAGTACACTACATCAGTTTATTACCTACGAATTAGTTAGTTTTATTGTAACCCTTCTTCTTCTTACATCTTTAGACTAATTGTTTACAGTCTACTTATTGCTTTGTGTAGTGTCAATACTAAAACTAAAGAAGAGCGCATCATAAAATGTTACAGCTTTGCTAAGAAATTGAAATTACTGTAGCAGAGAATACTTATGAGAACCGGTGGGAAAGGAGCAGGCTTTACCACCGTGACGTCATCACAGTGGCAGTGACGGGAACGCTTTCCGTGGCGGACTGGTCTAGTCCTTGTATTCTATAGCCCTGCTCCACGACATCCAATCGTGTCTTCCTTGACGGAGTCTTCTAAATACTTACGGTAATAAATCTTGTAATCAGTTAAAGATATGGATGTGCAAATTTCACCGTTGGTTTTTTTCTTGAAATTCTACATCGAAATGATAACACATGACCAATTCCCCATTTAAAAAAATTAAGTTCATTCCAAGATGGCGGACAAAATTTTCAAACTCACCAAAAAGTGGTTCTTTTATGGTTGTGAATAACTGCTATTATTTCTATCTCATAAGACTCGTACATTTTGAGATATTAAGCTGTTCCCAGACTTTTCAAACACCCTGTATGTATACAGTGCACATGTGTATATAGCAGAGTATATAGTTTACTTGGTAAACCTCTGAAACGGAAATTTGCTTCCTCATTTCGTAAGTTGTGTTGCAATGGTTTACTTGGTAATACCTCTGAAATGGACATTGTGCTTCCTCATTTCATAAATTGGGTTCTATTCAATATTTTCTATACTTTTTAGTGTACATCAGAATATCGCCATAGAAGACACGCTTCTCCCCTGTGGTCTTAAGCCCACATGGATGTTTTTAATTCATGACTTTCCACAGATTTCATTTAAAGATAATTGTTTGCACCGCCGTAAATCGAGTGCCCTCTTAGCGTATCGTCGTATCTCAGAAAAATGAGAGGGAAGGACGCTATGGACTTGCGCAATATCTTGCAATTGGTTTCGTTAGTTTTATAATTTTTTGTAATTTGTTTTTGTGATTTTATAAACCAGTTTAGTAATTACAATCAACTAGTTCCTGGTAAATTAACTTATATCGCCATCTCTTTCGTAACGAATTTTATTTACCTCAATTCTGTTTACCTGAAATTTAAAGGGCCACGAAATTGTACTCTAAAGTTTTTAAAGTTTTTTAAAGTTATTCCAATTTAAAATGTTCAAATGGTCACCAGTTTGAAACAGACTATTGGAAAAGTTTATCGTTTTTTTGTAAAACTATGTCTTTAGATTGGTAAGTAATTTGCAAAATTTCAACTCATTTTCTCACATATTATTTATGATAAGTTTATTTTTATTTTACCCATAAAATTAATTATGACTATGTAGTTTAATTTTACAATCACTATACACAAACTAGGCTATTTTAATAAATCCCACAAAATAAGTTTGTTAACAGCTCTCACTGACTTTCTGTCTCTCAAACGCAGCACAGATAAAGTAACCCTCGGTACAGTTAATACTCAACGTGTATCCAATATATGACGTCACAATATCCCATCTCACCCCTTGTTACCTCTTGCCCACGTCTCCTGATACAATTACAATGATTGCCGTTCCATCAGGAAATAACATGAGAAATAGAACACCTAGGTAAACTAATTGGTATTTCTATTCCCTTGTTATTGTTGGAGAGGCTTGGCTACAGTTTGCAAAGCTAGGGTTATGTCCGTATTTGTATTACTGGGAGGAAATAATAGAGTCCAGCATTCTGAATCGTGGGAGTGTTTTTGTAAAAATAATAAACTCTCTAGTTTTACTGATTTGATTTGTGAACTAATAAAAGTACTGGAGGGTTAAGTGTTGGCTTTTCTGTGTTATTATATTAAACCCATTGTGAAGAGTCCGTGAAACTTTTTTATGTTTCATTGCTTTGTTTACTATAATATTAGAACAAAATTACTAATTTAAATTGCACACTTCGGGTTTAATAATTATTCCATAATAAGTACATTTGTTGTTTACTGTACAGGAACATATGTCGAAACCTGGATCAGCTGTCTAATTATTAAAAGCACGTAGTGAGATTTCACTAATAATGAATCAGCTGTTAGTTGTAAATAAAACATCTGGTGTGCACATCACACAACTTTCCTTACCAAAATAGATGCTGTATCAATTATCAAATTTCTCGAGCGAGAGATTGATGATACCATTTTCGAGTTAATAGGAGTATCCGTTTCGAAGAAAGCGGTACTGACTTCAAAACGGTTAATCCCACGGACCTGATTTTGGTCTCAATCGATTTCTAACCTCACAAAATGTCAAATTTGATACCAAATACGGCTAGTTTAAAAAAAGACATTTTTACCCCCAAAAACGCCCTTTTTGGGGGCAATTTTTGAAAAAATGGAAAAAGTTGAGTGGGGTATCGTTTTTGACATTATTTTGGACGCTGAATCGAATGAGGCCATTTTCAAGTCGATAGGACCAGCCATTTCAGAGATAAAAACAAAATAACTTGGTTTTTGTAATAACTTTTTTCAACGAATTTTTAACGGTCTTTCGCGTACATAGGGTGTTAAGGGGGTCGGAGTAGAGTATGTTAGCAAAGTTTAATCAAAATCGTTAGAGGGAATTTGGAGTAAATACCAAAAATGTGCTAAAAACTGCTCCCACGGTAAGACACCACCTCCGATTTGCTTCAAATTTACATGGGTTTAATTGGTTACATGTTTGAAGATATCCTGTAAATTTCAGTTCGATCCGTCCAGCCGTTTGCCCTGTGCACTCCGGACACACACACACACAGACACACAGACACACAGACAGACCAATTGCCAAAAATGCATTTTTTGGACTCAGGGGGCCTTGAAACGTAAAGATATTATGAAAACTCGACATCGAATTTTTGGGTCGATCGCAATACTTACCTTACCTAGTATAGGGTAAGGAAAGTAAAAATTACTGCAAGACGTACTACGACAGTTTAAAGGCACTTTTAAGTTTTAAATTGCGTAAAACAATTAAAGTAATAAAATGATACATTTCACATTTTTGTAGAGAATGGGAAAGTTTAAGCTTCATCTATATATATAAAAGCGAAATACCACTCACTCACTCATCACGATTTCTCAAAAACTACCGAACGGATTGGAATTAAATTAGGTATGTAGCTTCCTCTAGGGCCATAAGTGTTCAATAAATAAGGGTTTTAAAAAATTGGAAATTTTAGGGGGATTTGGGGGGTAAAAATTACTAAATCACGATTTCTCCAAAGTTACCGATCAGATTGGAATGAAATTTGGTATATAGCTTCCTCTAGGGCCATAGGCGCTCGCTATGAAAGGGTTTCAAAAAATTCGACATTTTAGGGGGGTTTGGGGTGATCAAAGTTATTAAATCACGATTTCTTCAAAACTACCGAACGGATTGGAATGAAATTTGGTATGCAGCTTCCTCTAGGGCCATAGGTGCTCACTAAGAAAGGGTATGAAAAATTTCGAAATTTCAGGGGGTTTGGGGGGATCAAAGTTACTAAAACCATAATTTCAGATCTTGTATTATTATGACAATAGTGCTTTTATTATTTAAGATCTATATATATATAAAAGCCAAATACCACTGACTGACTGAACACTTAAAAAGAATACAATTATGTTAAAACGTCTGAAAATACCAACCACCACGGGCAACGCCGTACGGGTCAGCTAGTTTTATATAAATAGGCCCCAGTATTAAATTCTAATATGTTTATTTATTTTTAACCAGTAAGTCCCCGTGAAAATCACAGGCCGATTAATTAGATACACATTAGAAATACACAATTTAAAAAACAAACTATTTACAAACAACATTAAGGCCTACTTATCTAGGCCTACCTAAACATAACCCCAAACTATAATGTACACTGGGTTTGTTTAAGTATTACAAATAATGGGGGAAATCAGATGTTAAACGAATGGGTAGGCCCATTTCTTCTTTAAATGCGTATACACAAATATATAGATGATAAAAGGTAGTATTTATAACCTCGAAGCAAATATTATAGTATTCAATAGTTCTATAACTCATTACTTCGCAAGAAATTATAACGATTGAAGTTGTTAACATAACCCCAAGCTATAATCTACTCTGGGTTTACAGATGATGGGTGAAATCAGCTGTTATATTATATGTTACGTACGTACGTACGCTCGTACACTCGCTTTTATAGGAGTTGATTAGGATGTAACATGGTGTTTTCTTATTTTTTATTCCTTAATTTATTAAGGATCTATTTTCTAGCTTTAAGGAAAGTATAACAATCAACATTTTTATAAGGGTTATTACTACATTTCCACCCCTTAACAGCACTCGACAAAATGACAATCTATGATACTATTTTTATGTATGTCGTATGAATTAAATGTACAAATTTTCAGATCACTAACTTTAAGGAAAATATAACAATTAATTTTTATTGTTTTAGGGGTTGTTATCACATTTTTACCTCTTAGTAGCACGCGACAAAAAGCAAATCTAGTTTTTTTTCCTATGTATCTTGTAAGAAATAAATGTACAAAATTTCAGCTCTCTAGCTTTAAGGAAATGATAAAAATTAATATTTATTGTTTTAGGGGTTGTTTCAACCCTTAAATCAAAACTAATTCTAGCCTATGTTACTCAGTGATAGTGTAGCTTTTTATTACTAAAACTATTTTTTCAATCGGTTTAGTAGTTCCAGAGATTACCCCCTACATACAAAAAAGAAACAAACAAATTTTACCTCTTTATAATATTAATATAGATTTGCCCTCTCAAACTGGAAGGGCAAGCTTCTAGACAAACATTCTCCCATAAACATTTGGAATTAGGACTTTATTAATTGTTTTTTTTTTTCAAGCTTTGGGGATAAATTTTCTACTTTTGGGGAATATGGGATTGTTGTGGCTTCAAATTATTACATTTGTCTTGAGCACACGTTCTCATGAACTGGTTCTCCCAGTTGGATAGTTTTTACAAAAAAGCTCCCATTATTAAACTAACATTTCATAATTTTAAAATGTCAATTATTTTAAAAAATCTGTGAATTTTTTGGATGTTTATATATATATTGTTTTTTTTTAATATGCATTGTAAAACGTAAAAAACCCTTCATTTGTACAAATTGGTTAAAAATAACGATATAAAGGGCCGAAAGAAAATTTTAAGCGAATTAATATACATCGTCAAAAAAGTATCGGTACTGCTAGATTTCTCGACTTCTAAGAAATATTGAATATTTTTTGTAACCTATTATTTTAAAGGATTTGTATGGATCCAAATTAAAGTAATGTACAATAATTAAACAACTAATTTATGTGGTGAAACGTAAATAAACAACATGAATACACCTAACAGGCAATGTGGGTTTCACGTCCTGAATTTTTTCCGGCTTAATTACAAATATTGAAACTTTGAAATAAAAAAGTGATTCTAGCCTACGTTACTCAGGGATAGTGTAGCTTTTTATTAGTGAAAAGCTATTTCAATCGGTTATGCAGTTCCAGAGATTACCCATGAAAACAAAGTTTACCTATTTATAATACTACTAGGGGAAACCCCAGCATGCTCCGCACGCCAACCCCGTTGGAACCTTCTATACACACAATCATGTTATGTTTCTTTATAATAAAGGTATAGGATTAATAATAACCCCAAAGCTAGGACGGTAAATAATTTTAAATGTTCAAATCAAATTATTTCGTATATTTTATAACAGCAGTTATAATAAAGGTGAAAAGAACCATTAAGGCACAGGTCTACACTTGAATAAAAACCTAACCAAAAGTTAGAAATACAAAGTTTGAAATTAGCTGTTAATGGAAATATTAAAAGAATTAAACAATATATAACAATTAATTTGTATTTTTACAGGAGTTGTTTTCACATTTTCACCACTTAGCAAAGACAAAATACAAATCTAGTTTACTTTTTCTATGTATATTGTGAGAAATAAATGTACAACATTTCAGATTTCTAGCTAAGAAAGTATAACAATTAATAATTATTGTTTATGGGTTGTTTTAACCCTTAAATCAAAATTAATTCTATCCTATGTTACTCAGGGTTAGTGAAGCTTTTTATTACTAAAACTATTTTTTCAATCTGTTCAGTAGTTCCAGAGATTACCCCCTACATACAAAAAATATACAAACAAATTTTACCTCTTTATAATATTATTAATAATAACCCTAAAGCTTAAGACGGTAAATAATTTTAAGTGTTCAAATCCAATTATTTCTTATATTTTATTACAGCAGTTATAATAAAGGTTAAAAGAACCAGCAAGACTCAGGTGTACACTTTAAAAACCTAACATAAAAGTTAGAAATACAAAGTTTGAAATTAGCTGTTAATTTAAATATTAAAACAATTAAACAATATATAACAATTAATTTGTATTTTTACAGGAGTTGTTTTCACATTTTCACAACTTAGCAGCGACAAAATACAAATCTAGTTTACTTTTTCTTTGTATGTTGTAAGAAATAAATGTACAAAATTTCATCTCTCTAGCTCAGGAAGTATAACAATTAATATTTATTGTTTATGGGTTGTTTTAACCCTTAAATCAAAATTAATTCTACCCTATGTTACTCAAGGTTAGTGAAGCTTTTTATTACTAAAACTATTTTTTCAATCGGTTCAGTAGTTCCAGAGATTTTCCCTACATACAAAAAAGAAACAAACAAATTTTACCTCTTTATAATATTATTAACAATAACCCCAAAGCTAAGATGGAAAATAATGTTAAATGTTCAAATCAAATTATTTCGTATATTTTATAAC
>JAGFPH010001071.1:241508-251947 GCA_018207615.1 Philaenus spumarius
AAGGTTAGTGAAGCTTTTTATTAATAAAACTATTTTTTCAATCGGTTTAGTAGTTCCAGAGATTACCCCCTACATACAAAAAAGAAACAAACAAATTTTACCTCTTTATAATATTATTAATAATATTAGAAAGTTAATAATACCAAAAGTTAGAAATTTAAATAGTTGCTTCAACAGCAAATTGGAGCAAACAGCTGTTAACTGTTATTTTATTCAATTGGTTGCTTTGGTAATAAATGTTATACATGTGTTGATTTATCAGTCTAGGCCTAACCTATGAATTTTTCCGACTTAATTTACAAATATTGAAATAAAAAAATGTTTTTATCGAAATGAATTTTAGCCTATGTTACTCAGGGATAGTGTAGTTTTTTATTAGTATAACTATTTTTTCAATCGGTTCAGTAGTTTCAGAGATTACCTCGTACATACAAACAAACGAACGAACAAAAAAAAACTTTACCTCTTTATAATATTAGTCTAGATTACAGACGTATAGATTTATGCTGCCCTAATATATTTATTAGGTTCGAGAATCAGGTCGTTTTTTTTATCTATCATGATAAAAAGTTCTGGAAAATAAAATACACCCTACTTATTCCTAATATCACCAAATTAATTACCTGCTTTGATGTTATAACATTTTCCAGAATTTCGATTGTCCATTGCTTTGAAACGAAGCAAGATACTAAGCTCTAGTTTGTGCCATTCTGTTTCTCTTTTAATAAGCTTTTCAATGGTGTATTAC
The DNA here is from genome assembly GCA_018207615.1 of Philaenus spumarius. Taxonomy (NCBI): domain Eukaryota; kingdom Metazoa; phylum Arthropoda; class Insecta; order Hemiptera; family Aphrophoridae; genus Philaenus; species Philaenus spumarius. The sequence goes on from JAGFPH010001071.1 coordinate 242,257, forward strand.
AAGACCTTCCTTTATATTTGAAATAAATAAAGGCTTCCCCCTACCCGCCTAAAGCCCCGAAAATCTCAACGAATAAGGGCCTGTTATGCAACACAAGTTATATACAAAGTTTTTTCAATAACAAAAAATGATAAAGGGACTTTATGAACACTGTGTATACCAACATCTATTTATATATACTAGGGGAGACCCCTGTCTGCTCCGCACGCCCCCGATGGAACCTTCTAAAAACATATGTTATGTTTTATCTACTTATATAAAGCTAGAGGGTAACACTGATTCACTGACATTAATTATTAGGCACTTCCCGTAATCATACCCCCCTCGACCTCATACTTTAATTAAAGCTCTCGACGAGAAACTTTTGGGAAAATTGCCAGAATTGAACATTTTTAATTTTGGAAGCACCTTTTGGGCGGGAAAGATTTTTTCGATTTTTTAAATTTCTTCATTTTCCCACTTTGAGCGCATTTAGTAAGAAAACGGTAAGAGATAGCAAAAAATGTTAAATACAAAAGTTGTAGAAAATTAAATTTCAAACTAACGACTTTCCATCAGATTCAAGATCCAATCATCCATTTAGCCACTATTCATCCGAGAAGGGAGGCTCCCCCAAAGTCCTTAAAGCTAGACGATTTCACTGATTCACTGACATTAATTATTAGACACTTCCCGTAACCGTACCCCCCTTGACCTCATACTTGAATTAAAGCTCTCGACGAGAAACTCTTGCGATAATTGCCAGAATTTAACATTTTTAAATTTTGGAAGCACCTTTTGGGCGGGAAAGATTTTTTTTATTTTTTAAATTTCTTCATTTTCCCACTTTGAGCGCATTTAGTAAGAAAACGGTAAGAGATAGCAAAAAATGTTAAATACAAAAGTTGTAGAAAATTAAATTTCAAACTAACGATTTTCCATCAGATTCAAGATCCAATCATCCGTTCAACCGCTATTCATCCGAGAAGGAGCTCCGGCACACAATCCTTCAAATTTCCTATGTTAATCTTATGGAGATAATGAGTTTGAGTCAGCTGCCAAATAAAACAGCTGATTTGTGCTCGATCACTATGTACAAACGATCCAAAGATTAACGAGATTTTTTAGCTAATTTTCCAACTGCGAGCGAAGCGAAGCAGCCATCTGAGGCCGAAGACCGAGGCGGGGTTGGGACGCGAAGCGTCCAGGGGCAGAGCCCCTAGTTTATAATAAAGGTGTATGATTAATAATAACCTCAAAACTAAGATGGTAAATCATGTTAAATGTTCAAATCAAATTATTTTGTATATTTTATAACAACAGTCATAATAAAGGTTAAAAGAACCAGTATGTCTCAGGTGTACACTTAATCAAAAACCTAACCAAAAATTTACTCACTATCAATTATCTTATATTATCAATAAGTAGCTACTATATGTCTTATTTATTTTTAATTAGGATGTAACATAGTTTTTTCTTATGTTTAAATTCCTTAACGCAAGTTTGTATTGGTTTGTGTGTGTTGAAACATGTGTTGGTTCAGTATAGGCATAACTTAACATATTATTTTGTACTAAAAGCTGGACATCCGAATCAACTGTATTATCAATTATTTAAAAATCATTATTTACTTCCACGAAAGCAGCTGGATTCGTTTGTTTCTTATTATAAACAGCTGTTTTGTATAGAAATGTTTTTATAACCTCCTGAATACTATAAACATCATTATTTACATCCACGAAAGCAGCTGGATTAGTTTGTTTCTTATTATAAACATTACTATTATTATTACTATAAGCATCATTATATACATCCACGATAGCAGCTGAATTAGTTAGTTTGTTATTATAAACAGCTGTTTTGTATAGAAATGGTTTTTAAATTCATTCCATGTTAATGTTGTGGGCAAAACCCGACCTTTGAGATTAGCTCACGCCATTAAGGATAAGAATTTTTGACATCTAAAACCTTATTGCAAAACTTCGAAATTAGACGAATTTTATGTCAACTCAAAGATTAAATTTGGTCCAGAAATAAAGGAGGAGTTGTGTTCACAAAAAAATGCTTTACGTTTTATATATATATATAGATAACAAAAATATTTTATTTAAAGTATACTTTTTTTATAGAGTTGCTAAATAAGTTAGATGTCAAACTCCTACTCTCTTTAAACACTTTAACCCCTCTCACCCCCTCACCCCCCACCCAATGGATGTTTTAAAACTTACTAAACTCGAAAAATTAAGTCACTGAAATCAAAAAGTTTCCAACTTGCAAAAATACAACCAAGAGCACTTCTTCCGAGGTATAATCTTCTTTTAGCGTTCCCAATACTTTGACGCCATCTTGTTTACTTTGAACAGTGCTTTAACTCGACATTAATGAAGATGTTATATTAGAGATGTCAATTTCACTCTTGTCTCTCATTGGTTGGTTATAACCTGCATTAGTGCACAAGTTTATAATAGATGAGATGAGCTGAATGGAGTGACGTAATGATTATTTCCTAGAAGGTTGTTTCATACCACCTTGTCTACCGCCGAGAGATACCGTAATAATAAACACAATTTTAATAGAAGTAAAACTTGCATTTCACCTTTATAAAACAGCAGTTCATAGTAAAATATCATTTAAGAACTTCTTAACCATTACACATTTAAGAGTGGAAGATCACTTACCCCATCCTCTTTGAAATCATTGCTATGAACAGGATGTTTTTTGAAAACTTCCCATCCCTTTGTTCAAAAGGCGGAAAGAGAAATGCAAAATCGTATCCACCAAAAGGTACTATTCTTTAGGGAAACCATTAAAAAATTGACTTACAAAATCCCGTCCATCTCTTCCTCCTCCCCTAACTCAAAACGTGTAATTATCCCTCTTTTTTGTTATATCAAATTAAGGGGGTAGGGACGTCCCTATATCGCGCATGTTAAATTTGTAATAGTTAGATACACTCTACTCCCTAAGTATTAGGCTTAGAGCTTTCAAACAAAAACCAATTGAAAGCCTGTAGCTTTGGCTACATGTCAGACCAATTACAATTGTTGTTTGACATTTGGAAGATAAACCGTTTTTTTTTAAATAACAAATCTTTACCTTGTTTTTGTTGAAATATTTATAAAACATGTTTCGATTAAGTTTTTAAACTTCTAATTGGTCTACCATTAACACCCTCTTAGTGGTAAAAGTTTTAGAACTGTAGGACAAAATAGCTGAGCAACATGTACCGAAGTTAGGAGTTTTAGATTTTTCGGGAAAACGCGTTAAAGGTAGGCCAATACCACTCGTATAACATTTATGATTCTTTCAGACAAATGTTATAAACAAATTGAAAATTGAATCAAAAAAGTGTATATAAACATAGGCCCAAAAAAGCTTTGTTTTCCAGATATCCGCCATTTTGTTTTTTGTACAAAATAATTTAAATCTAGAGAACGGTTTGACTGAATAAGTTCAAACTTGGCATTGAGTTTAACCTAACAATGATATATCTAAAAAAAGCAATTAATCCAATCATGCGTTTCAAAATAGTGGCTGTTGAACAAACCAATTATTACACATAACTTAACTATTATCCTTCATCCGATTGTTTTTACAGTTACACCATCCGATATGGAATCAAAAGGACAACAAAAAAGGTGTCGACATTTTTTTTCGTTAAAATGTACGGTTAAGTTATTTGGGTTTGAAATTTATTTAATGTATGGTTATGAAACAATAAAAAATTATTACAATCCATACATAGAGTATTTTTTGTCACTCCGTATGCTTACGTTTTGACATGAATTGTATTTTAGTTTCACTGTTCATTCAAAGTTAGTTTTAAAAATAAAAACTAGTTTGGCTGTACAAGTTGGTCAAAATTGTCCGATTTACATCAAATTTAGTATAAAAATAATGGAAATTTAAATACAGCACGTAATATGATAATGGTTTTTAATAATTTTGGACAATAATTTAACTGACGTTTTGGTATTAGGTACCTAGTACTTGTTCTCATTGAGTGCAGCCAAGCGTCACTAATTAGGGTCGGGTGGGCGGAAGACCCTAACCTTTTCTTACCTAACCTTTTGGTTCGGAGTTAGGTTGTCCGCAACTATAACTAACTTCAAAGTAGAAAGTAGTAATAACCGACGTGGCCTGGCAACAAACAACAAGTATCAGCTGTTTTAAAAACCAACCATAGCTGTTTTTATTTCATGACTATATTTAGGCGCATACCGAAAAAGTGTACTTTTTTATCTCATTATAAGGGACAGTGGATAGTCTGTCAGCACAATCAGAGGACAAATCTGGCCCATATTGTTTTTCTTCATTCTGGCAAAAATATTACTTTTTTTCATTTTTAGACGTCCCTACCCCCTTAAAACCCTTTAAATAACGTGAATTTCAGTAGTAAGAGAGTAGAAATTAGTCAACTGATTCGTTTCGCTATAATGAGCAATTTTATTTTGTGTAATTTCTAGAATTTTACTAAAAAACTATTTCACTATACAAATCGTACGGTAGTGTATGTACATATGAATTTTCATAAATTGGAATAAAATATTTTCGCAAAAATAAAATTGCTATATTAGTTTTAACGAAAACCGAATGTTTGCAGTCAGTTGCTCAGTAGTTCTTCTGCCGTTCACGTGTAAAGTTCAACTAAAAAACAATATTTACGCCTGATTTACCCTTGTAGATTTCCAAACCCGGGAAACTGTGTATAATGCACGTAACTTTATGCGTAATTAAGTTGTTAATGGTGTGGTTCATTTAAAACAGTCTCAGCAACCAATTAGCAAACTTTACTCGTTAGAGAGTAGTTCGCCTAATGTTTTCAAATTCATTAGTAGTCTGCCTAAACCGGGGCGTTCAGCACTATTTACCTTCCTCGACCTTTCTACTATTTTTCTCTTCGGCGGCTCTTCTCCATCCTGGAGAAAACTCCGAGTGTACGGTGTGGGTTTCATAAAATCGGTCCTAATACAGTCCGTGACCTTGTTGTGACGTAGGGAGAAGCGGGGGCAGGCAGTGCTGGACTGAAAACATAAGACTCAGCGTATGCTAATCGCCCACTTTCCGTTCCGCTTCTCTGAACACCGTACAGGCTCTGTGCTAGATTAAACGCAAGAGACGAACGTTATAGTACAGTTCAAATCGCAACCCGCGAGATCGATGAAACGCGCATGCGTAATATCCTGTTTCGGATTAAATTTTTAAATTACAAATTTAGAGAAATAACTTACAATTATCAAGAAAGCTTTTTGAAATGTAAACTTATAGGCGCACCGTGTCCAAAAAATTTGGTGGCCGGTCAATTGGATTTTACTGTCGCGCTCTATTATAACATATATAGTACACATGTTACACATTATTATATTACCTGTATCACAAACATTATTAATTTGATTGAGCAAATTTTGAACGTCAAACTTCTGTAGGCGCACCGCGTCTAAAATTGCGGGCGGTGAATCGTATTTTACCGTCACGCTCTATTCCGTCACTATTCCCTCCTACTATACAGGGGTGGCAAAAAGTCCCGGAACAACCCAATATCTTTTTCCAGGTTCCACTTACACAATTGAAACTTTGCAAATTGTTTATGGGTATAAAAAACTACTTTTTTAGAATATGGCTGATTTTTCACCTCCTCTGGGGGACGGCCCGTCAGGAGTCGGTGAAAAATCTTAAATGTAAGCATGGGTTGTTACGCATATCATTTTAAAGGTCTTGATGAGACAAACACAACGACATAATAAAAATTAAAAATGGATGATCCTGAAAAAAGTCATGGCTGTTCAAAGTTTTGATATGCTGCATGTTAAATGAGCCTTATTCTAAGTTTGAATAAGTTGATTCAGCCCAGAGGAGATGAAAAATCAACTGTAGCATAAACAAGTAGTTCTTTATACCCGTAAACAATTTGCAGAGTTGAACGTGTAATACATGGAACATGTAAAAATAAATTAAACTTAGAATAAGGCTCATTTAACATGCAGCATATCAAAACTTTGAACTGCCATAACTTTTTTTCAGGATCATCCATTTTACATTTTTATTATGTCGTTGTGTTTGTCTCATCAAGACCTTTAAAATGATATGCATAACAACCCATGCTTACGTTTAAGATTTTTCACCGACTCCTGACGGGCCGTCCCCCAGAGGAGGTGAAAAATCAGCCAAATTCTAAAAAAGTAGTTTTTTATACCCATAAACAATTTGCAAAGTTTCAATTGTGTAAGTGGAACCTGGAAAAAGATATTGGGTTGTTCCGGGACTTTTTGCCACCCCTGTATACAGTGCACATGTGAATTAAGCAGAGTATATAGTTTACTTGATAATACCTCTAAAATGGACATTGTGCTTCCTCACTTTGTAAGTTGTGTATAGATGGATTTATTAGACGGCGACCTGCGCGGAAAATCTTGCTCATGTAGGAGAGGTAGGTGAAGGTTCCCCACCATCGCGCACCTCGTGCGCCAACGCAACCCCATCCCCCAGCCATCTCCTCTTTCAGATCTCAGCAGCAAATACGAGGTCCGCGGTGGTGGGGAACTTTTACCTACCTTTCCTACATGCGCATGATTTTCCGCGCAGGTCGCCGTTAAATAAATCCATCTATAAAAATATTTTTACTTGATAATACCACTGAAATGGACATTGTGTTGTGCTTCCTCATTTTGTAAGTTGTGTTAAAATAGTTTACTTCTTAGTGTTAAAATAAACACATTTCAGAATAAACCGTATGACCAACGATTTATATTCATTACATTTTTCACCACTGTTGGCAGTCCCGTGACTGCTCTCTTTTTTTACGTTTGACTTTAAAATATGAAAATTATCGTTTGTAAACTTAAAAAAAATGCAATAAAAATATTGAAAGGATGCGCTTTCAAACCACCAATTTAACAATTTAGCCTTTAAGAACAATTTATGATTTTTCGCGGTTGTAAAAAAAAATAATAAAACGGCGTCTGAAACACGTTTGTAAGTTGTGTATGCACTGTTCAACGCAAGGTGAAAAAGATCTTTAGGTGTAATATTCTAACACTACTTATGCGTTTAGACTCACAGACGGCCCCTTCTGTTTACAAATGGTCGCCCACTACCCTGAGCTGGAATATTAATCTATATATTATATAAAATCCAATGTATGTTTGTCTGTCTTCTCTTTGTCCGCTATGCGTTGCCAAACCTTCTATCCGATTGCTTTGAAATTTTGCATAGTAACACAGGTTAACCCTGGGAAGGTTTTAGGCCACTTACCGAAGTCCTAGGACATTAGGGCTGTGTCCCACTGAACTTAAAGTTTGCAATGTTAATGTTATGAAAGAAAGATTTCTTTTGATTTTATCAGGGGCACCAATGCAGCAGTTCGTATAAAAAGCATAGCAACAAATCATGTTTGTTTACACTCATTACCATAGCAACATTACTTAGCAAATTTGAAGAGTATTAGCTTTTTGAGGTTACATTGAGGCTTTTTTTTTTTTTGTTGTTAATATACATTTAACTCTGATTAGTCTATCCGTGCAAAGCCGGATCGGGCCAGCTAGTAATAAATATTACTGTTTATTTATATTTGTTATTATTTTAAATATCAAAAACCATTTCATTTCAAAATGTTGGTGCTAACCTTCAGCGTCCCCACTGGTAGTCTTCAGGAGTAGCCTACAGTACTAACAACAAACACAGGTATATCTGTGATTGTGCAACACATACGCAATGTAGGTTAAGCTGAGCGAAATGAATAGCAACACAAGGCAGGGGGTTAATCAGACCCCTGCATACATACATATAAACAAGAAAATTTACATCCGTTACTGAACCCGCCCTCGTCTTATAAGATCTTCCCGGAGTAATCCTTGGGTTGTGTGAAAATTGAATTGCAAAAGGAAGCTGTCGTTTGTTTCTACACTGATCAACATGTAGGAAAAGAGAGAGAGAGAGAGAGGGGGGAGAAAGAGAGGGAGGAAGAATTTATAAAAGTTAAATGAGTTAGTTTTAGTAAACTCTTGTAGCTTTCTTGAAGACCTCGTGTTGGTAAAAGAGATTTTTTAGCGTGCTTCTAACCTATCTAGTTATTTCTTCACTAAAAGCAAGTGTAGTCGGTGGCACATTTCGGAAGATGCTTCCTTCATCATTTCTACCCTCTCATACAAATAAGCGTCAGGCGGTGAAAGGTCGGGGGAAAGTTTGTTCCTCAGTAATTCAGATGGTTGCCACACGTATTTTTAAAGCAGTAATTGTTGCAGTGGTGTTACTGGAAGCGCCATCTTGCTGGAACCACTGGTAATTTAAATCCAGATGGCTAGCCCGACAAAACCGCTTTACATCTCTTGCGGAAGGTTGTAGAATGTTCTCTTTGTATATCTGGTTTACAGTAGAAGCATTCCCGTTGTCATCTTCGACGAAATACAGACCCAGTACGCCTCTCTCCAGCGGGGGCACAATACTGATACAAGCTTGGTTGTCGCTTCTCTACGACATCGTCAGGACACGTTGAAATCCTAGAAAGCGTGTCGTTCGTTCCTCGATTTAACCGATTAGGTGTGTCTAAATAAACGGTACCAGAAACTGGCACGTACTTTCTCACAAACTTATTTAAATTATTAACACGTTCACTGCTGAGGACGCACATGTGATCTTGACGCTGAACACTATGAGAAGCGACCGACGCACAGTGCATTAAACTCCAAACCCCGTATTGGGAGTATTTTCAATACACAATTCATTTCGTGCTTCGCACGCCAACCCCCGTATTGGGGGAATTTTCAATACACAGTGCATTGCGTGCTTCGCACGCCAACCCGCATATTGGGAGTATTTTCAATACAGAATGCATTGCGTGCTTCGCACGCCAACCCCCGTATTGGGAGAATGTTCAATACACAGAGCATTGCGTGCTTCGCACGCCAATTTAAAGCCTACATTAGGAGTGTAACTAATAAATATCATTATTATTAACTAAACGAGAATTTTTAGAAAGATGCGGTTTTTTGCATATACGGTAAGGTACATTAAGGGCTACAAATAAGCCAAATTTTATCAAAATCGTTAAAGCCGGATTTTTTATTAAAAAAATAATAACTGATTCTTGGGGCTTTTTTGGCCAAAAAGAGGGTTGTTTTTCAAAAAATTTCAAAACCCTTGTTTGTGCATTCATACGACCTAATTGACATGTTTGGTGCTAATGTTTTCCGAAATCGATCGAACAGTTTTCTTTCTAGCTTTGTATACAGACAGACATTTTGTAAAAAACACTTTTTTGGACTCAGGGGGTCCCAAAACGTATATTTCCACAAAAATCTCAACATCGATTTTTTTGCGATCACTATACTTTCTCTATGCTATAGTATAGTAAGAAAGTAAAATCATGTATTTTGTAGGTTCTCATAGTTCATTGCAATCATTGAGGCGTAACAAAATACGTCGGGTTTTTTGTCCCTTACAAAATTATAGCTTAACCGTTTTGTACTCTATACGGCAATCCACCCAGGTTCTTAAACATACTTCTCAAAGGCGTATTACCGATGTTCTTTTTCAAAGATGTTTGGTGAAGGCTTCTTTTAGAAGACTGCAGGACTTGCTGAAGACGTCTACCGGGATTTTCATTCGTAGTGACAGTTTTTATACGCCCTACACACCCTTTACGTTGTGTTAAAACACTACCCGTAAGATGAAACTTGTCAACAGTTATCATTACGGCATCACTTAGCGGATGTTT
>JAGFPH010001071.1:321041-341721 GCA_018207615.1 Philaenus spumarius
GGGCCGCCATTTTGTTTTGGGTGGTTCGATTTTTATTTTCTTTATGTCATTTTCCTATTCGTAAATAGACCTTTAAAATGAGGTATCACATGACCATACTTCCCATTTAAACATTTTGAGTTGCCCCCAAAATCACCCATTTTTAGGGGACACTCAAAATTTAGGATTGCTTCAAAAGATACTTTGGGCTAAGTTAGTATCGTTCTCCAAAGGATGTTTGTTTGTTTTAACAAACTCAAAAGTTAAAAAGGAGGGAAGTGACTTTATAACCACCCTGTATATAAATTTAAAGCTTAAATCTTCCCAAACTACACAAAAATGTTTAACGGGTCACTTTATTACTTTGAACCTGTTAAATAATACAAAGCGAAAATGCCTTCAACCCGTGTGGTGTGTTTTATAGTCATTTTGTACTTACAACTAACAGCTGATTTATTATTAGTGAAATCTCTATAAGTGCTTCCAATAATTGTACGGTAAACAACAAAGGGGGTCTTTATAAAGTATTTATTAATCCCGTATAAGTGTGTTCGTTATTAACAAACAGATGACAACATTTTTAATTGTAATTGTCTAATGAGGTTAAATGATTGACGTGAGTAGAGAACATAATGAAAAATACTTGTATACGTTTTTATCTTTGTGATAATATTCTCATATAAATAACTACATGATACTGTTAGGCTTATATAAAAGCTTAATTATTAATGTTGCAAACTCGTTACCCTAGTGAACACGTAGCTAGCTGTATTTTATTGTTGAATGTTTTCCCTATTCCTTTCAATTGATAAATCCACTGCCTTAATTTTTACTTTCTCCCCCTATACCAAAGTATATGGAGAAAGTATTGTATTCGTCCAAATTTTCGAGTTTGAGTTTTTGGTGGAAATATCCGTTTTGGGTTACACTGAACCTAAAAAAGTGGTTTTCGGAGTGATGTCTGTGTGTATGTCGGTGTGTGTGTGTGTGTGTGTGTGGATGTTATCAGACCTAGAGCCTAAACCAGTCGTCCGATTTTGATGAAATTTGGTATGGAGGTACTAATCCACGGTATCTCCAGGCGTTTTTTCATTTTTGTGAATTTTTGACTGTTAAGGGCAATTTTCCTATAAAAACCCTTAAAATAACGGAAAAATCAACTTTTCTCAAAAACGGCTCTAACGATTTTGATTAAAATGTTATAGTTTATTAGGGACCTAAAGTACTATTAACTATAAAATTTTAATCAAAATCGTTGGTTTTTCCATTATTTTATGGATTTTTATGGGAAAATTACTCTTAAAAATGTATTAAGTTCCTATAATGTATTAAGAAAGTATGTGTCAGTTTCCTGGTACCGTTTTTTGTTGATAAAACTACTTCCTTTCTTTTGACTTTTACTGTCGAAATGTTAAATATCGTAGATCTATATCAAAATAGCATGAGGAATAACATTACTCATTTGTTAAAAATTACTGCAACAAAAAGTATAAAAGTACTCGGTCTCAAATGATCATACAGGGTGTTTCTTAAATAGGACGCCAAACTTCTGGAGTAGGTTCCTTACATAAAAATAAATACAAAAGTGCCTATAAACTTGTGCCCAAAAAAGCTTCGTTTTCCAGATAACCGCCATTTTTTTACAAAACAATTCATATATAGAGAAATGTTTGACTGATTGAGTTCAAACTTGGCATGAACTTAAACCTAACAATGGTATATCTCAAGAACAATAATCGGTTAAATCCAATCATGCGTTTCAAAATGGCGACTGTTTGAAAATTTCAAACCTAAATTACTCGAAATCCGTACTTTTTAACAAAACATGTCAAGACTCCTTTTTTTGTAGCCCGTTTGATTCCCTATCAGATGTTGTAACAGTGAAAACAATCGGATGAATGGTAATAGGCAAGTTACAGATAATAACAGTATATTATCATAGATCATGAATAATAAATAGATCTTGCATCCATACGGCAGCAGTGTGGCGAAAATTAGTGAAAGGTAGCGCTAGGAAGAAATCATTGGTAGCATTGGTGTTTCACACAGCTTCCGCCGTTTCCCCAATAGATAGCGCCACTATCGTCGAATTTCCAGTGGAACGAAATATTGCATTGGATCGGAGTTCTATTAGGTTATCCAAATACAATGATATTATGTACGTACAATATTGTTGTGTTTACTGTGTTGGTGTAGGATGCCGGGTTGAACAAACCAATTACAACACATAACTTAACTATTATCCTCCATCCAATTGTTTTGTACACAATATGATAGGGAATTAAAAGGGCTACAAAAAAGGTGTCTTAATATTTTTTGTTAAAATGTACGGTTTTTGTGTAATTTAGGTTTGAAATTTTAAAACCTTCGCCATTTTGAAACGCCTGATTTGATATAATCGCTTATTTTTCTTGAGATAGACCATTGTTAGGTTAAACTTCATGGCTAGTTTTAACTCAATCAGTTAAACATTTCTCTAGATACGAATTATTTTGTAAAACAAAAAACAAAATGGCGGATATCTGGAAAACTCAGCTTTTTAGGGCATGTTTATTTGCATTTATTTTTATGTGAGGAACCCACTCCAGAAGTTTGGCGTCCTATTTAAGAAACACCCTGTAATACACTGAAAATAGTGTAAAATGTGTTCAACACACAAATATAAAAAATAACCTACAAGCTTTTTGACCTTAGGTGTTTGCTGTTTTGACTTACAGATTCGGGAGTTTAAATTGTTGAAACAAAATCCCAAATTAAGTGAATTATCTTGAAATAACGTTTTATATAACTAAGCAACAAAGTATAAATGTATCGTTGCCACATTCCTTGTTACATAATGATTATACAGATACCTTTTGTACTTTCTAGTCCAATTTAAACGTACTGCAGGCTGCTTCGAAAAATAAACGGTACCAGATAACTGCCACATACTTTCTCCCAGTTGAAACTTTATACCTTCCCAAGAGTAGGATAGTAGGTGGTTATTAAGAATTGTAAAAGTAGGACATACCATGGAAAATATTAGATGCATGTAACACACATCCATATTATATTATTATTATTAAAACTATTCCATCGATTTCGAACAAATTTGCACCAAACATGTCAATTAGGCCGGTATAGATGCACGAAACAAGGTTTTGAAATTTTTTGAAAAACAACCCCCTTTTTGACCAAAAACCAACAAAAATCAGTTATTATTACATAAACGAGAATTTTTAGAAAGAGGCGGTTTTTTGCATATGGTAGGGTACATTAAGGGCTACAAATAAGCCAAATTTGATCAAAATCATTAGAGCCGTTTTTAAAAAACTCTTTGGCCATTTTTGGGGGTAAAACCCCTTAAAAATCAAAAATTTGAAAAATGGAAAAAATGCCTGGAGATATTCCAGAACTACACCTACATACCAAATTTCATCAAAATCTGACCGTTGGTATGGTCTGCAGTTATGAACATTTTTGAAAAACAACCCCCTTTTTGGCCAAAAACCAACAAAAATCAGTTATTATTATTATTACATAAACGAGAATTTTTAGAAAGATGCGGTTTTTGCATATGGTAGGGTACATTAAGGGCTACAAATAAGCCAAATTGTATCAAAATCGTTAGAGCCGTTTTTGAGAAATTTAGATTTTTCTCGTTTTTGACCATTTTTGGGGGGTAAAACCCATTAAAAATTAAAAATTTGTAAAAATGAGGAAAACGCCTGGAAATATTCCAGAACTACACCTAGGCTACATACCAAATTTCATCAAAATCGGACCGTTGGTATGATCTCCAGCTCTGTACACATCTTAACAGACACATAGACACACGGACAGACATCACAAAAAAAAAACACTTTTTTGGGTTCAAGGAACATCAAAACAAATAATTACATTAAAAATATTTATGGGTTCAGGGAGCACCAACACAGATAATTCCACTAAACAATTTTTTGAGGGTTCAGGGAGCACCAAAACAGATAATTCCACTAGAAATTCAAATTCGATAACTTGGACGAAAACAATACTTTCTCCATATACTATGTATAGAGGGGAGAAAGTAAAAAACGTTCATCCAAGTGAAACAAAATGGTTCAAATTTGGTTCAGTCGCTTATAGATTCAATATGTATTCCTCTATCAACCAAATCAGTTTCAAAGAGAAACAGGAGAAATTCGCGAACAATTACGCAAGAACCCCCAAAAATTCATAAAGCAAATAATGTTTTCTAAATACACACGAATTAACTAAATAAAATATAAAATGCACCTTTGTCTGGGCGATAATTCCTTCACTCAACCCTTAACATTTATACTTACTGTTACACCATTGATCCTCGACTATCTTCCTCTAATTCTGTTGCCCGCACGTTACCCCCCCTAGCAACCGCTATGGTATTACAAACTACCTCCATTACTAAAAACTCCGCCCTAATGGACGACAAATTGCGTTCAGGCAAACAAGTTGAGTTTGAAACCGAAAACAAATTATTAAATTAAACAACCCGAGGTAGCTTAAGTGATGTTTTGACATGCGAGCGAGGGTTTGACGGCGCCGCCCAATGATTGGTGGTAGGGTCCGTTACTCTGTGATGATGAATAAATCGATTATTCATTTACTTTGGTTTTCCTCTTGCGTAATTTTAATCCTAGAATTACTCTAACTTTATCAAGTTTGGTAACCTCAGTAAAATTAACACTAATATTTTTCTCAAATTATTTCAGCTTTTATTTCTTGGAAAATGTCGAACCATTACTTACAGTATTTGATCTTTAGTGTAAAAAAGTACTGAGCTAAATACAAAGTAATAAAATATAAAAAAAATTAAAGAATACAGAATAATTAAGTCTACCTTTAATATTTTATATCTATAATCTACATCTATACTAATATTGAACCGATGTAGATACTGAACCGATTGAAAAAATAGTTTCACTAATAAAAAGCTACACTATCTCTGAGTAACATAGGCTATAATTCATTTCGATAAAAACCTTTTTTTATTTCAATATTTGTAAATTTAGTCGGAAAAAATTCTTAGGTTAGGCATAGAATGATAAACCAACACATGTATTTACATTTATTACCATTGCAACCAATTGAATAAAATAACAGATAATATAGCTGCTGTTTGCTCCAATATGCTTCCAGTAACAGCTTATTTCAAAATTTGAAGCAATTATTTTTGTATTTCTAGCTTTTAGGTTAGGGTTTTAAAGTGTAGACCTTTTAACCATTATTATAACTGCTGTTATAAAATATAAGAAATAACTTGATTTAATCATTTAACATTATTTACCATCTTAGTTTTGAGGTTATTATTAATCCTATACCTTTATTATTAATAAAACATAACATGTGTTTTTAGAAGGTTCCGTTGGGGTTGGGGTCGCCCCTAGTAATATTATAAAAAAATTAAGTTTTTTGTATGTATGGGTTGATTTCTGAAACTACTAAAAAAAAAATATTCTGATTGAAAAAATATGTTTACTAATAAAAAGCTGAACTATCACTGAGTAACGTTCAGGAGTTATAATTAATGTTGATAAAAAACATTTTTTTTCTTCAATATTTGTAAATTTAGTTGGCAAAAATTCTTAGGTTAGGGCTAGACTGATGAACCAACACATATTTCTTGAATGTATTTACATTCATTACCATAGCACCCAATGGAATAAAATAACAGATAAAACAGCCGTTTGCTCTAATACTTCCATTAACAGCTGATTTCAAACTTTGAAGCAATTATTTGTATTCCTAAATTTTAGGTTAGGTTTTTATTAAAGTGTAGACCTAAGCCTTGCTGGTTCTTTTAACCTTTATTATAGCTGCTGTTATAAAATATACGAAATAATTTGATTTGAACATTTAACATCATTGATTGAACATGATTATGTGTATAGAAGGTTGCAGCGGGGTTGGCGTGCGGAGCATGCTTGGGTTCCTCTAGTATAAATTAATGCTGTGGTCTTAGCAGGTCTCTTTATAAATAATTAAGTCAACAGACTAAAGCTAAACACACACATTTGCTTAGGTATTAGCATAAATACTCACATACACTCAGACTTTTATACTCTACCAAACATATAAACACCATGACTCCCAACTTAACCAAATACATAAAACATTCACTACACCAGATTCTTAAATAATTCATCGCAGGACTCGAACCAACCCTTCACCGGCGACATATACTTTATTATCTTTGATTCTTTGCTGATACCGTTAGATCGCGCTAGTAGCAAAGATCGCGACTAGTGAACAGAAACCTTTTTGTGTTTTACAGTCTGCAAGAACTGAATCTGTAGTTCCGTATTAAGGTGTAATGTAATCCTCCAAGTGGTAGCAACATCCGTAGATGGTATTCTCAATTTCAAGACACAGGGTGTCCTTGCAAAGGGAAGAGTACGGGACGACGAAGAGTGATTGAAGAAAGTTTTGAACGAGTGAGAGAGTCTTTGACGCGTAGCTGCAAAAAAAATTTTTTCGGAAGGTTAGTTGTGAATTAGCAATATCGTTCATATCGTTTGCAGTTGTTACAAACTCTAAAGCCTACAGACCACAGTTTACGTGCTAACTTTGCAAACTAAATTGAAGATTTTCTGGATCATGTCGTCCTCAGTGATGAATCGATATTTCACCTAAGTGTACATAATGTGAACACTCATAATATGCGCATCTGGGGGTCAGCAAATCCCCACGACATGGTACAGTTGCAACGAGACGCCCCAAAATTGAAAATGTTTTGAGCCATATCCCGGCAGAAAGTTTATGGCCATTTTTAACGGAAACAAATGTAACTGGGGTGTCTTATCTTTATGCGAAACAACTATGGTTCTTTTCTCAATTTTTGAAGAACCACCGATTTTTATTTGGTAGCAAGATGGTGCCCCGCCTTACTCGGTACGCGATTGGTTGTGGCCGAACGCTGGATTGGACTGACGACAGAGCTTGTGTTTCGCATGGCCTCCACGTCCATCTGCCATACCATTTGTTTTACTTTTTATGGTTCATAAAGGATCGTATGTATGCGGCTCTGCTACCAGCTGACCTACCCGACGAAACAGTTGTTGTAACAATTACTCCAGACACACTCAACAATGTTCGGGACGAGCTCGGCTATCGATGTGTGCCGTGTGAAGAATGGTGCTCACATTGAACACTTGCAGAAAAAACTGTTAGAATTGTACTTTTATTTTATGTATTATTTATAATTAATCGTAAGTTAAATGTAATAAATACTACAAAACCTTGAAACCCCGATATTCGTTTTGAAACACCCGGTATTACTACTATGATTACATATATAGATAGATAATAGTTATGTAAAATTGAATTTTGTCTCATACTTTAACATACTTTTCTTTCTCTTCTTATGCGGTGGAATGCTCTTACAGACCTCTCGTTAGAGAAGGTACTGTGGGACTCGGTCCTCCAGGACCCACTACCCACTAAACCACCTCCCTCCCCCCACGTGGAAGTCACTCTGAACCGAACACAGGCACAAGAGTGATGCGCTGACTTCTCATGAAGGGCAAGTCGGTACTGGGGGGGGGGGGTTACACACTCTAGTACCGTAAACGGACATAGACACTCCGCATGATCTCTGGGGGGAGCGTTAGCAGCTAATAGAGAATTTCCTAATGGCTGCAAGCAGCAATCTGAAACTCACTGATAAGAAAATGGAAGCAAACAAGTTATTGTCGATCGTGATGATGTCGCGGCGTGAAGGAACCTATGACGGGTCGTCCAGGATGGAGGCAGGCCGAGGCCTACCATCTTGCGGGATGTCGAGTATCCTGCAGATCTCGGCTATATGAGGATAGCCCGAGTCTCGTGCATCCTGAATTAGTTTGGCAGTACATCGTTTGGCGAAAACATCTAGGGTAGGGATACCGGCTGATCCTAGAATGGTGGAGTTTCTCACGTTACATGGCTGTTGCGAGAGTCTACGAAGAGCACCTGTCTGAAGAGTCTCCAATTTTTGGGTCGCCGGAAAACTACCCCCCCCGCAGGTTCCTACGTCATTTTGACGTCAGAGATCGGGGGGGGGGGGCAGTTTTCCAGTTACGCACACTCAAGTTTCGATATAATTAGAATAAAAAAAAACTAGAGGACTAACCTAAACTGTTTAGTCACAGTATGTTGCCGATAACAGTATAATTGTAGGAACCTGCTTGGGGGGGGGGGTAGTTTTCCGTTGGGTAGTATTCCGGCGACCCGCTTTTGCTAGGGGGGGTAGTATTCCAGTCGCGGACACGGCTCCCATATTGGTTAGTTGGCAGATTTCGTGACGTCACGTTTCACCTGGGGGGGTAGTTTTCCGGGGGGTGGTATTCCGCATCCCCCAATTTTTCCCTGCTGGATTTGATGGCAAGCGCACAAAAAGCGGTACATCAGCACTGAACGCACTATCAACAGAAAAATTGTTAATTTAGCTTTTATTACTGCCAAGGGGCTACGCCTTGCCAACAAGGGCGATAGGAAAAACTGGATTCGCTTTCCTTCGGTGACCTTGTTCTACCCGTGTCGCCTGAAGTTGAGTCGACTGTCCAGCGTTATGCCGAGATACTTAACAGGCTTCTAAGAGGTACTCACTCTAACCTAACGAAAGTATGTTGACTTAACGTTCCCAACTGAAACATAAAGAGAGTTTTCCTAGCCAATCTGTTACAACATCTAGACTTGATGCAATTAAACCGAACTAATATATACTTAAACTTATCCAATCTTAATATAACCAAACATAACCTTAAAAGTTTAACCTAATCTAACAAAACCTATACATACAAAGCTAAACCAAACTTAAGACATGTATTCACATTATTTTAACTGAGAATATTACACATAGGCGTAATTTTAATAAAAAGCACAAAATGTAATTTTACATGTAACGCAACAATATTTTTTCCAAGAATCGTTTATTTAACTTTATATTTGAAGTAAACGAACAAAGCAAATATGTTTCCAAATTCCAGGATTACAGCTTTGGCAATGATTGTTTTCAATATCCTGCGCCATCTTTGATCACTTCTGTCGGAATTTAATTTAAATATCTTCTCCTAATGAAACTATTTCGGCGTGTCCGGAACATCCCTTAGACGCTTTGATGTCTTTTGTCCGAGTAACGGAATCGTTCTCCGCGGGAGATCCGTACTGCCCACAACGAACCCTGGCGGCGAAATCCATTACTTTGTTAATTACAGAGACGGCCACGTCACGAGCAGTTTCGTATTCCGTATTCTGGGAAACGTTTTATTTTCTGAATACACTGGTTTATTAATGGTCGAGGGTCTGTACTACTTACGCCATTTAAAAAAAAAAATCTAAAACCCGCAAGAATATTTTTAACCTAAATGCAGTTGTAGAATTCTTGGAAAACATTTATTAAATAATCCGCGATCGATGATTTGCGTTTCTGAATTTTGTGCATGATTCATATTTTCTAGCGAAGCCGTTGGTACCTGTTAGTTATTGATAAAAATAAGAAACATTTATAATTATGATTAAAACTTTCACTTTTAAAAATTAAATTTTGATTGTTTTTTTTAAATTTTATTTAATGTCTGTTTATTCTAACTGCCATAAGTTAAAGACGTGCATAACGAACAAGAAAATCGAACACTGTGAACTATTTTAAAGGAATCTTTGAAACTGTTTCATTCAAACCAAATCTACATCGTTTGTACAGCCACAGTTCAGCTCCCCTACCCTCATGTACTACAAGATAACCTCTACAACCTTCAACACCTTATCATTTATTTAGCATCGCCCCTGTTTCTCATCCCCTAATGCGTTTACCTTCGATAACCTTCTGGCTTTGTTGACCGCCTGTTACCCTAGCAACCGCTCGGCGGTGTTATTACCCGCGAAAACCCCGCCCTAATGGAAGCCAAATTGCGCTACGGCAAACAAGCCGAGTTTCTGAACATAAACAAATTATGGAATTAGACCCGTGATAGCCTAAGTGATGTTTTGACATGCGAACACACGTTGATTGCCGAGGGGTTTCCTTTACTTTGCCTGATGAGCGGTGAATCGATTATTAATTTACTTAGAGTTTTCAGAATAATCGATTGTGAAGGTATAATTTGTGGCGTACTTTATTTTATTTAATGGATTCAAGTACTCTCAGCCTAAAAGTTTTATTCGAGACGAAGGTAGAAAGCGTATACCAGTAATCTAAGAACGGTGGTTCAAGAAGTGAGAATTAAAATCTGCTAGAACAACTTCTTATTTTACTCCAGAACCACGTAAAGCGTTTCGTCAAGACGCTTAACTATCCAACCTAAGCTAACTTGATTAATCTGACATAACCTAACTTAATCCAAATAACTACAACGATGTCTAAGGAATAAGAATTTAATGTTCCCCATTTCCGTAAACAACATAAGTTGTTTTATGAAAAGTTTAATGGCTTCTTAACAGATAGTGGATGACTCCCCTTTGTGTAGAAAGAGGGTGTACTGCAAATTCAGTTGTCTATTAATTTAAAGATTTTGGCACTTATATCAAAGACCACGAAAGAATACCGTTGAGGGACGGGCTTGTGTACACCGACACCTTGAACGCTCCAATCGCCTTAGTGCGACGTTGTCACGTTCTTCCCACGCTTCTAACTGAACGCGGCTGATTCAACGCATTTATAGTTCTTTAAACTGCTCAAGCCTCGAGCGGTAAATACCAGGAGTGTTCGAGGCTAGTAGATATGGCAACGCTGCGCGTTCATCCTATTGGCCGCCACGCAACGGTATTCTTTAGTGGTCTTTGATATAGGGATCAAATCTCAAGATGCGGTTAAGGGTCTATTTCATCGTCTAATCAGCATTCCATTCAATGGATTTATGTTGTTTTGTATAAGGACATAATGGCGTCATTTCATAAGCCAATAGATTCGCAGTTGGCACGTAGATCAGTTGTCTTCATTAGTAGAACCAACCCTTCGCCGAAATTTGCGTTTGAGTATATTGCGTTTTTTGTTTGAAATTTGTTGAAATCAATTAATTATTTCTGCAGTTGGGCCGTGTTTAGTGTGTTACTTGCAATACACATTTTTAGTGACATGTAGTGATTGTTTTATTATAAATATGGTTGTTCAGAAGTTAAAAAGAAGTCAGTAAAACAATAACTGGTACTTAATTGAAACAAGAACAATATAATTTTCTCATAGAATTATTAAAATAACTGTCAAAACACTTTCGATCATTAATTATTATGATATAAAGTGTTTTGACAGTTGCACCATCCGATAGGGCAACAAAAAAGGTTTCTTGAAATTTTTGTTAAAATGTAGGGTTTTTTGAGTAATTAAGATTTTAAATGTTCCAACAGCAGCCATTTTGAAACGCGTTATTTTATATAATCGTTGATTTGTCTTAAAACAGATCATTGTTAGGTTAATCTTTACGATTAGTTTGAACTCAATCGGTCAAACCGTTCTCCAGATATGAATTATTTTGTAAAAGAAACAAAATGGCGGATTTCTTGATTCCCGATTTTCTCTTTATTTTGACCCTTAGAACTATTTCCGGAAGTTTTTCTTTTTACTTACGGTACGTCCTGCATATAAGGCTAGATTATTTGTTGCCTCTTCCCAAATGAACTTATGATTTTCTGACAAAATTTGTTCTAAAGTAAAACAATAATAGAGTGGTTTTCACTAGGTAGGCCAACCAAATAGTTTACAAAAAATTCGCGTTAACAATTCAAATTTTCAGAATTAGCATATCTTTAAACTACATATCCCAAAGTACAGACGGACGAAATTCCTTTCGTAGATAAAGTTCTCTTTTAAACGTGTGAATTTTTAGATTTTGAAAAGGCTCAATCTTTATTTCATACGTACAATTTGACTTTACTCCAACTTTAACAAAGTAAAGAAGTTAAGCGAACTTCCAAAATATGTATGTAAAGTGTTCTCGTTTACTTAAAAAGTAATTTTTATGTTTTATTGTTCCAGGTAAGCTCAACTCTTTGACCATTAGTGAATGTTCTTCGTTTAAGGTAATCTACACGAAATTTAGTCTCTTTAAAACATTTAAAAATAACGTTAGTTGGTTTTGAAATTTTAGAAACGCGCTTTTTTTAAGAAGATGATGTGTCTTACATAGAGACACTTCATTCCTTTACTAATGTATAACCCTCCCGCACTGTTACGCTTTGCGTGTGCTTTGTTCATAATTCTAGTCTTCCTGTAATTTGTCATTCTTAACAATCGTAAATTAATAACCGGAGAGGAAATAAATCTGTTTTTATGTTGAAATCTCTATTCCATATTGGAGGCAGCACTTCGTGTTCCTAGGTATGCCTCAAGGGTCTTCATTAACAGTTAGCAATTTCAACATGCTTTCACTTCACTTAATTTTGTTATCTTCCGCCATTGTGATGTTATAATCAGAAGATCTGGATAACCGAAATCGTTATAATCCAAACACTGAATAATCGCATTAATCATACGCAATCGAAACAGCCACTTGTCTGTGTATACGTATACTCGTCAGAAAATATATTTCGCAAGTTAGAGAACGTCCCTGATTTAATTCTGTCAATTAAGTTTATAAATTTACGTTGGTTTATAAATAACATTTATTTTATAACGCTTTACTGTGATTTAATTTGATTTATTTTAGTGATGTATTACACTTGCATATAGAATGTAGCAATCTAATAAGGAATACGTGAATGTTAAGCTATTTGTCTATTTTTTGTAAATAACGGGTAACATACACTTTAAAATTATGTTTGAATCATTAATTTTGATGAAGAATTAAGAGAGATATGATGTTATACCATAAAAAAAACCTTTGAGAAATAATATGTACAATAGAACGCAGGAATACGAATTCGATTTACGATGATGAACGCTTTCTTTCACTATGTAATTTTTTAATTCCACGAATTATGGCCCCATCTTTATTTTGCTCTCTTATCCTCTCTTGAGTATCTTACGCATGTGAATGTAAGGATTTGTCAATGTAACATTGTTTGGTCTAGGAGAATCGGTCTCTAGATTAATGAGAAGACAAGGCCAATCTAATTTTGTATCCTCGCTTAATCAAAAATACAAATTTTTGGTGTCAGCCAAAAAGTAAATACTATTAGATTAGAATTTAAGGTCGAAGTCAATACTTGATAGAATAAACTTAGAACACAAAATCTCACAACTAATACGTTTATTATCTCAAACTCGTTTCAACGACAAAGTCGCCATCTTCAGTGATGCACGAGCTACAATAGTCAAACTATAACTAATCTTACAGTGCTCCATCCCCCGTATTTATATAGAATTCAAAGGGGCGTGGCTTAAGACTACGTTACAATAATCACGTAATTGTATTGTTTTGAACGCTTACTTGTTGAATAACAAATATTTACTTTAAATGATAATCATTGTGTTGTTTACAGTTTCTTTGTGACTTCATTTAATGCTCGGAATGTCTGTGTCGTTTTGTTGTAACAATAGGTTTCGGCCAGCATGTTTTCTTAATGAAATTTCACGATTTTATTCACAGAACATCCAAAACGTGCTCAAGAGGGCATTAATAATTATGTTGCTCCAACTTTTAGTTACAATAATTTATTTCCAGCTAGGCCAACTCATCCATTTTTTTATTGACAACTTCTAAATGGCATGGCCAAATTTGTATTTGCATTCATTGTACAAGCATCGCCAGCAAGAACTCATCCGAACTTTTGGAATACTGATAAGACAGATAAATACGCATATATATTGATATTAATCAGAGCAAAATCACCGTGATCTTCTCCAGAAACCTTTGCACTGCTACTGAGTCAATGGTGTGCTGTGACACGTTTGGATGTAGTTGGATCTACTTTTTCTGAGAAGCTGACGAGACAGTAACTGTGACCTCCAATCGCTACTGTGTTATGTTCGGGAATTCTCTCTAGCCCAGATTAGAGGAGTTCAGAGGACATTTGGTTTCGGCAGGACGGAGCTACAGCCCACCTGCTCGCCGTTCACTTGCGATTCTGAGAGAAGTTTTCAAATCGACTTCTGCCTTTGAGAGGCTATATTGGGAGGCCTGCTCGCTTATCCGATTTGTCATAGCGCGATTTTTTTTACGGGGTTACCTCAAAGATAAGGTTTTCCAACATCGGCCCCAAGAAACGATGCACGTAAGGACGCAATTTCAGAGGAAGTGCTGTTGTTATTCCCCTAGAGATGGCAACCAGAGTGACGGAACGACCGCTATCCGAGCAATGATATTTTTAAAGCGTAATTAAATAAACTAGATTTTGAGTACGTTTCGAACGTAACATCTTTAAAACAAAATTGCTTTACGTTGTTTTCATTGCCATTTTTAAAATGTGGTACTCAGTTATGCCCCATTCTGAACTAGGCGAGTCTGTATTGTACTTCCATTATAAACTAAACACAATTATAGTCCCCCTTCCCCCGCTGCACCTACTCTTTCCTAGACAGAATAAACGTAGCGCAATTTAATTTCACAATTACAATATGGACGATGGAAAACCAAATTTGTGTTTACCGCTTTTTACAATAAACGTTGACCTATCAAAGTCGCTTTGTGAATTTCAAAACGAAATTATTGCATCGGATTATATTAAAACCGGCAACTTTAACTTAACTAGAGTAATTTTCGAAAATAAATGCTTTTTGGAAACGAATTTTCTGTTACCAGCTAGTTTTCCTAGATGAAATGCGCACAACCTTTGTCGATCAAAGTTACTTTAAAGAAACACAGTATCGAATATTTAAACAATGCGAACTATTAACTTGGTCAGTTTCTTGATATCGATTGATTATGCAAACTAGCCGACCGAACTTGTGCTGAATCAGATCAGCTCTGTGTACTCTGGGAACGGACAGCTTTATACTGAATTATCTAAAGAATGTTTCAACAGACTCGGAACACCTCTATTCACGAGTTTACATTTCGTACAAAGGGCCGACCGTGAGGTGAATGCAATATCTGCCCGCTTTCTAACACCCTCTCCGCATTTCCTTCCTTCGCACTTTCCTGCCGGTAGTGTTTGCTGAGTGTTTTAAACATTTGTGCCTTGATGGTGATAAAGCGAACTGCGATAATCTGGACAAACGCTATTTCAAAGCACTTTCTACCACATATATCGGCTCAAAGAATGTAAGATATTGAGATTTTAACTATTTAATTCAGGAAATATTTACTGGATGGATCTTTCAACTATAAACTGTAGTATAAAGTGTGGTAATAAGTATTGCAACAGGCCTACAGTTTTATAATCCTTATAATTGTACACATTTGCTGAGTTAAAAACCCCCTTCAACATAGTTAGGTAGGCCTAGTTCAAGCCTGTTGTTTTAAAATGATGTATCTAATTAACCTGCCTGTGATTTTTCACGGGGCTTACTAGTACCGGTAATGAAATAAATTTTCAAAGGATATTTGTTTACATTAAATGGCAATACTTCTACAGTGTGCTAACCTCGTGTAATATTCTTTTGTAACGTTTTGTATCATGTCTTGGCAGATTCGTCAACTGTTCTTCTTTTCAATTCGTTAATGTCTGCAGGTTTTGTCTTGTCAACATTATATTTCAGGCACTCCCCAAAAAAGTAATCAAGAGGAGACAGGTCTTGGTCTGACCAGGTCAAAATGTCTTGCGATCCACCAATCTGGAAACTGTTCGTTCAAAACTCGCCGTGCCCTTAGATAATATTATTATTTCTTTTTTTCACTGTGGAAAGATCCCGAATCACTGATATATAATAAATTAATAATAAAATATTACCTTTTATGTCCGTTAAGTGATCCACTTATGTGAAAAAACACACTACCGCGGTTTCAGATGATATCACTCATCCATCATCAGGTGAAATTATCGCTCCTAAGAGGTCGTCATTAACATTAAAAAATTGTTAGACATATAACAGCACAAATACAAAAACACAAAAACGACGTACACATTTAATACAAATTGGAACACCCGTCCCATGTGGTCATCACAGATGCAGAGTTCTCATGGATTCCGATTAAATAAAACTAGGCTGAATCTTGATAAGTTCTGTATTCATTGTTATTACTTAATGCACAAAGTACAGATTGCTTTAGTCAGATTTTTATTTGACATATCAAACAAATTTTGAGCAAACAATATGGACTCGTACAGCTTAAATATTTTGTCCCTTGGCCTATCTCGAGAAACAAATTCACAGAGATTCATTAAACTTGTTTCCAATATTGTAAAGTTATTAGATTTATTACAGTCTTCGATATTCCATTATAAAGTTATTTTGTAAAGTTGCTAACGCGCGTTACGGACATAATTTTGTATCTAAGGCAGTTTTTAATTAAGTTATTTTACATAACCAAAACGATATTTATATCGACCACTTGAGTCGTACTTTTGGTTGATAAGTCTTATCGCGCCGCCAGTAGTCTGTTTGGTCAGGAGGATAAACGTGTGGATTCTTCCACTAAACAGATAGCTTAAGCAACCAGTAAGCAATCTTATCAAGCGTTGTCATTGTTGACTGAGCCTTATCACAATGGGCGGTGACGGCAGATTACCAGTCGGTTCTGCCGTGGAATGTGTTGTGATGACATTTGCCAAAGCCTGCGACTATGGGCGTAAAATGCACTAGAATATCTGTCATTGACTTCATACAGTGTGGCCAGATATACGATATATGTCGTATTTGTACGATATTTTAAATCTGTACACCCAGGATCATAACCTCAAGATCGTACACAGAATATAATTATGTTATTTCTTTTTTTAAGAATAATATCATTCGACAAGTTCTGTACAGTAGTGGATGCCATGCTATATTATTAACGTATGATTATTTTGTAAATAGCATTTTAAACAAACGATTGCCTTGAATAATCTATGTTGTTTATTTTATACTAGTGGATCGGGCAATGCTTCGCTATTGATTGATTCGATTTTAAGGGTTGTTATCCCAATTCATTACTTTGACGTAAGTAATCGAATTGTAAATTTGTTTACGACATTTAAGAATAATATTACACAAATTTTGTTTTATAGCTTGGAGAAAGTTAATGTAATTTCATTTTTAAATCTTTTTTATGATCATATTCTGTAAACAATTATAGTTGTGTTTAGTTATTATTTACAACTTGTTTTTCCCTACTTGTGGTTAAGATCTTAAATTAATGTTTCTTGTGCCATTTTCACTGCTTTCCCAAGTTTGACGGGCTACAACTTGAAAACGAAAAGTGATATTTAAAAACGGTTTTGACCATTATTTGTCTCGTGAAATTTTACATTCAAGGGGATTCCTTACTGAAAAATGACCATTTAAAAAAACCAACCCAAAATATTTTTGCTTTTTTTCCTGGTTCTATAGTTTATCAGCTTTAAGAAAAACATAACATATATGCCACAAAAGGTCTTTACATCAGTGTGAAAAATGTTTTCAAAGCAAGCGCGCACCTACTTTTGGTCGAGTTGAACTTCTTTATGCTTGCTATTTGGACTAAATAATAAGATTTATTTTTAACTTCCCGCTAAGAAAATTGAAAATTTTCTAAAATCGAGAAGTTATTGGTTTCACCCCGTTTTTCGAAAATCGAGTATTCATCAGATCTCGACGTTTTGAGGTCCTAGGAATCTTCCCTGACCACTCCCGAGAGGGTGTCACCCTGTCTGTATGTATGTGTGTGTGTATGTAATTATGTGACCCGCTTATAACTTTTGAACGGCTTAACCGATTGGATCCTACCAAACGGCGTTCTAAAGAGTTCCATCAAACTTAGATTTCCTGAAAATTTCAACTAATTCGGACCGGTAGATTCTGAGAAGTTTCGAAAAAACTAAGAAATCAAAATTTTTCAAATCAGGTTTTTTTTTAATAACTTTTAAACGGCTTTACTGATCAATTCCAAAATCTAATCAGCTTTTAACCTTGAAAAGCGACGTCGATCGCTACCAGTCCGGTCAAAATCGGTTAATTCGTTCGTGAGATATCGTGAACGAAAGAAAATCAAAAAAAGTGTTTTTCCTCAATTTCTCCGAAACTTTTCATCTGAAAATTTTGTGTTGTTGATTCTTTCAATGGACTTAAAAAACTGCATCGATTGCCGCAAATCGCATAAAAATCGGTTGATTCATTCAAAAGTTATGGCAGTTCAAAATTTCCAAAAATAGTGTTTATCAAACTTTCATCATACTTTTGTAATTAAACTTAGCGGGAAGTTACAGGGATGGCCTTTAGGATCAATCGTTTTCCAAATTTTTTTTAAAGTAATTGCAAAGAAGGACAACAATGTTTATTATTAGGCTTTCAATGCCTCCAAAATGTAAGTAAAACATATCTTGACTACAAATACTGGTTGTGCAAGTTATTCCCTTCTATGGCTGCTAAAATAACTATTATAATGCAATCTTTAAACGCGATTTCCCGCTACTTTTCAATTTTGATATTTTTACACAAAAGTTCTTATAACTTTTTAACTGCTAAAGCTGCAGTAATGAAATTTTTATCACATCTTTAGTAGCTTATAATGCGACTTTTTGGGTATTGTTATTCTTCTAGGACAAATACAAGAGTATTTTTTTGAAATTTTTAAATCACAAATTTGTTTTATATAGACCTGTTTTAAAAAAAGTAGTAAAAAAGTTATAAAAGATTTTTTTAAAAACATGTTTTTTACCTAAAATAAACAACAAAAAACTCAAAAAGGTACGTACAAAAATTTTGTTTCCTAATTCCCAATTTTTTAGGTTCTAATGAATATAAAAAATGGTTCATAATTAAAGGAGGCCTTTTATAGAAAAACCCTATTTTCAGTAGGGAATCCCC
Source organism: Philaenus spumarius (assembly GCA_018207615.1). NCBI lineage: Eukaryota > Metazoa > Arthropoda > Insecta > Hemiptera > Aphrophoridae > Philaenus > Philaenus spumarius. The sequence continues at coordinate 339,796 of JAGFPH010001071.1, forward strand.
TTAAAGTGGTGTAGCCTATCACAAATCCCCTTCGTATTTGAACAAAAGTTACATTCAAGATGGCCACACAAATTTCAATACATTTTATTTGCATTCATAAAAATAATATGTGTAAATTATGATGAAATTTTCAGTGAAATTTGTTGAGTTGTTTTTGAGCGTAAAGAAAGAGTACGTGTATAAATGATTATTTAATTTTAACTGTAGTTATCACTGTGAAATTTTTAGTGAAATCGGTTGAGTAGTTTTAGAGTCTATAGAGGTCAAAGACCCATTAGTATATATATATATATATATATATATATATATACATATTTCAACTCAGGAAGGCAGTGGTTTTCGTTGGTTTGTATGTTATTGTGCCTAATTTACGTTCTAGGTTTATGTTTTAACGTATAATATGTTCTTATTTCGTCATTGTGTTTCAACCTTATTATTCACCAAATTTTCCAAATTTTATTGTTAGTAAATAATTTATTCCTATGCCTTAACATACTATATTTTTTCTTTAATTCCCCCCTTGCTATCAGAACACCACCACCAATATTAATTTTTATCTACGTTTAGTAATTCTAAAATAATGTTTACTCAAGAAAATACTATAAATTATCAAAATTAGCATAGATTATTTAGCCTTTCAATAAATGAATTATGTTCTTTTATTTTAGTTTCTAAATCATTTTATGACAGCTAATCAACCGTTAAAATCTCGTTAACTTAATATCTTAATATAGGCCACTTAATCCTGTGAAACTATAAAAATTAAATATGAACAGTCAACATAACCTAAAAGTTCATGTTTTAACATAACCTCCGTGATCATATGTTTAAAAACCGCCATTTTTTCTCCAAATAATTTCAAATTAAAGATAATGGGAGGTTAATCAATTGTGAATTAGGTAATCTTTCATACAAAATTTTCCAAAAACAAAATTTAATTAACAAATAAATCGATCACGCAGCTGAAATGCTGACGTGAGTTGAGCGAATTTCCAAAATTACTTTATTATATGTGTGTTAGGGTTTCAACGAACTATTTGTGAAATTGGTCTACTAACGAAGGCTCTGAATAGCTGCCTGCGTGTACGTAATATACAGGGTGTCTTGCAACCATATGAACAAACTTTATCACGTTATTCAGCATGTCAAAAGAAACAAAAAATGTAATGTAACATGTGTCCTATCTCATTCCGTTTTCGGTCGGTCTGTCTGTATGTGTATTTTTACAAAATACTTAATATTTTTAGAAGTAGAAAAGATATTGAGCTCAAACTTTGTACACCTATTTGTTGAGTAGGCCTAACCTTTTACCACTGTACGAAAAATTAGAACAATATTTTAAATATTTTCAAAATGACTGCCGTTTATAATTTTAAATGTCAAATATCTCAAAAACCGCTAACTTTACAAAAAAATTACAAGAGACAAAAAAGTTTACTTTTTTAATGACAAACTCAATGGTTTTTTTATTTTATCAGTAGCTCAAAGGACAACAGAGATATTGACAAAAAAAAGGAAAAATGTATTTCTTGGTAGTAGTCAACAATACCCAGAATTACTCTAGAAACTAAATATTATAAAGTTATTTTGAGCTACAATAATAAGTTATTTACATAATGTTCCGAGCACTTTCTGAACTGATTCCATTTGTAAAAATAATGAAAAAAGTTCATATATTCATAGGTCTGGAAATGCTTCCTTAGAGAGTCACAGCTGCGAAAGATTTCTTTCGTGTTTCAGATTACTCACAGAAACGAATCCCTATTGAAATATGTAGGGCGATAATTAAGGTGTAAAATGTAATTCAATTTACGTAAAATGAGCAGATAAATTTAATAAAATAGGTCCCAGTGCTTTAACTGCAGTAATTTTTACAATATTTAACCCAAAACTCAAAATTCGGTCTCAAAAAAAAAAAAAAAAAAA
>JAGFPH010001072.1:6168-52602 GCA_018207615.1 Philaenus spumarius
CACTTATTCAGGAAAAGTTGTAGTACAATAATATGTAATAAAAATGTTTTTTTTAAATTTCAAATTTTTCGGTACTGTGTTACCAAGTTCATCCATTGTCGCTATGTTTGCAATAAATGAAACTAAACCCTTCACTGACTCCAAAAAAGGTAAATAATTATTGTAAACAAAATCAACTCCTATAAAAGCGAGTGTACGTCCGTCCGTACGTACATACGTACGTACGTGAGTAACATAAAATATAACAGCTGATTTCATCTGTAATACTTAATCAACACCAAGGTAGATTATACTTTGGTTTTATGTTTACAACTTTAATCATTATAATTTCTTGTGAAGTTGATTTGTTTAAATACTATTTATAGAACTAATGTATGCTATAATACGTTATAAGATTTGCTTTGAGGGTATAAACTGTATATAAATACAACCTTTTATCATCAATATATTCGTTTATGCAAATTTAAAAAAGAAATACCTATTCGTTTAACAAATTCGTATAACATATAAACATATTCGATTATTAATTTCTTTACTATAATAGTAATACTTCTAAATCATTTTGATCTTTCAATATGAAAAAAAAGCAATTATAAGATAATATTTTTGTCCTTCTTTAAATGTATAACAACTTATATAAATGAACAAATTTAAAACATAGGCCTACAGTTTTATAATCCTTATAGTTGTACACATTTTTTTTTAAATTTTGTTTTATTTATTATTTTAATCTACAATCAGTCAACAGACTATAATTAGATTAGATACAGTAAAAAATGGCGTTATGAAGATAGTGGAGCCACCACCCCACAATTCTTCCTAGTCAGATAGCATGTCCTTCCGCTTCAGTCTTCTGACGGAACATGGCGTTAACAACAGCCTGGCAAGAGGGTTAGGATGTCCCGAAAGACGATTCATGTGATTCCTACTTCGACGAACAATTTCCTCTTGGATCGTTGGCATGTCCAGATAGTCATGGATCTCAGAGATGCGAGTATACCATGGAGGATTCAAAATAACTCGTAGAATGTTATTTTGGGCCCTCTGCATGCATTGTATAGTGGACTTGCTTTCAGTGCCCCAAAGTTCGATGCCATAGGTCCAAATAGGTTTGAGGATTAAACAATAGACTAAAAGTTTGTTGTTAAGAGACAGAGCAGATTTTCTACCTAGGAGCCAAAGTAGGTTTCTAAAACGATTGTTGACCACATATCTCTTGTTCCTGACGTGATTTTTCCAAGTCAAACGACGATCAAAGTAGAATCCAAGATACTTAACGCATTTGGACTGAGGCAAAATATCATTCCCCAACTTAACTGGGGCACATATCCCTTTACGAAAAGCAAAGGTAACGTGATGTGATTTGGATGCACTGGCTTTTATACGCCACTTAACTAACCAGGCATTTGTAATGTCCAATTGTCGCTGCAATCTGCTGCTAGCTTCGTCTGAACTATTATTACACGAGAGGAAAGCAGTATCATCTGCAAACGTTGCAACAGTAATGCCTGGTAACTGTGGCATATCACATGTGAATATATTGTACAACACAGGGCCCAGTACCGAGCCCTGCGGAACACCTGCATAGCAGTTATAGAGGGCAGACCTCGCCTCACCATGCTTAACCTGAAAGACTCTCCCGGACAGATAAGAGTCTAATACCAGGAACATCGAGTGGGGCTAAATTTCTTGATCTTGCACAGCAGACCCTCGTGCCAGACCCTGTCGAACGCCTGCTCAACATCCAAAAATGCCGCTGAGCAGTACTCCCTCTTCTCTAAGGCCTGTCTTATAGTACGGTAAACCCTGTGAGCCTGCTCGACAGTAGAAAGGTGACTACGAAATCCAAACTGATGGTGCGGAACTAAATGAGACTCCTCAAGACTCTGCATGATTCTTGGCAAAAATAATCTTTCCCACACTTTCGACAGCACAGGAGTGAGGCTAATGGGGCGATATGAACTGGTATCACTGGGAGATTTTCCAAGTTTGTGAATCATGACTATCTGTGAAACCTTCCATATAGACGGAAAGTAGGAAAGCCTAAGTATTGAATTAAAGAGACGTAACAAGAACACAAAACACTTCCCGGGAAGTTCTTTTAGCACTTTGGGGTAATCAGGTCAAAACCCGGGGCCTTATTATCCTCCAGCGCAGCTACTGTTCTACTAAGTTCTTTGAGTGTAATGGGCCTTATTGGTAGGCACAGTTGGAGGTCTTGACCTAAGACATTAGCAATTTCAGTATCTATATCGTCAATTGAATCATTGGGTCTAAAGACTGAAGAGAGGTGAGCAGCAAAAGCTTCGGCCTTCTCAGAGTCAGTACGTGCCCAAGAAGTTCCTGCTCTGACAGGAGGAAAAGATTTTTGAGGCTTCTTGTAATTTTTTGTAGCCCTCCACAATGAGTATTCACCATGGGCTGAAGGTGACATATGTTCCAGCTTATCCTTGAGAGTTGCGTTAGCGGATTCAACAAGCAACTGTTTTAGCTCTTTAGATGCACGATTTAGTAGCTTTTTGTAAAGCGGGTGGTGAGATTGCTGCCAAAGTCTTCGTGATCTACGTTTTTATTTGATTTTATCCCTAATAATTGAGGAAACCATTACCCCAGGTTGCCTGTTCTTCAACTCAGGGGAATTAGTCCACGCTACGACTTGGATAAGATTGGTAATGTATACGCAAGCCTGGTCAATGTCACCAGCACCATTTAAGGGAACACTGAGATTCACGGCTTCATCCAGACTGTCCCTGAAGGAATCCCAATCAGTTCTACAGTTGGAGAGAGACTCATATTCACTATTTTGAGTTAGAATCCTTGTACCAACAGTAAGAATAATAGGTGAATGGTCAGACGACCCATCGAAGCTAGATTCAATGGATGTATACAAGTGAGAGATATTCTTTGTTATAAAGAAATCTAGTAAATCTGGAATTTTATGCGAATCCGTAGGCCAGTATGAAGGCTCTCCTGTTGATAATGGAAGCAGATGGTTACTGTCAATACTCAGCTTTAGCTCACGTCCGCGAGTTACAGTAGTTTGTGAACCCCAATAGGAATGTTTCGCATTCCAATCACCACCAGCTATAAACCGGTCGCCAAGAGTTTTAAAGTAATCAGTAAACATATCCTTACTTATTATGTGTTTAGGAGGACAATAGCAAGCCGAAAGAGTAACAGCATCAGCACGATCCTGCACCCCAACCGTAGTAGCATGAAGATAATTAGTTGAAAATGGTTCTAGTAAACAATGCTTCAGAGCTTGTTTGATCACAATGGCTGAACCGGCATGAGCTCTTCCATCCGGATGAGGAGTGAGGTATGTACAATATCCAGGAATTTTAATACAACTCCGTGTTGTAACATGTGACTCAGAGATCAGTACGACATCCAGTTTGTTATTATTGATGAAAGACACTAATTCACGCCTATTCGGAGACAAGCCATTGATGTTCCATGCAGCAATTCGCAGCGAGGTCATTTGTCCATTTTGTTAACTAGGTTAGTAATAAGTCCTAAAAGGATACTGTCTTATTTGTTGAATTAAAAGCTCGATCTTATCACTTTGCATTAGTAAAATTTTCTCCATCGCACCACTAGATTGATGGTCTGTACCAGGTCTAGGATTCTCCCCTGTTGATGCACAACGTGTAGCTTGAGCATACGTTGCGCTAGGACTTCCCGGTTGCTTGGATGCTCCATAGCACATCTGAGAGCTAGGGTCAGCTGAGCCAAGTGGAGTAGCAATAGTTTGTTTCGGGGCTCTTACAATAGGTTTCTTAGATTTCCTTGATAATATATCTTTGTATACCTGACAACCCTTGTAATTTGCTGGATGATCGCATAAGCATAGTGCACACTTAGCAGGAGAACTTCGATCCTTTTTCCCACACTCAGAGGTTTTATGGCCCTCTCCACATTTAACACACCTGTAGGGTACGAGGGTACAATAGTTCTTTGAATGACCGTATTGCTGACAGCGATGACATTGAACAATGAAGTTTGATTTTCGTGGGTCTTCTATTCTAACTTGCTGATGAAATATGTACTTATATCTTTCACAGCCTTGTTATTGACTAGGCTCAATGTTAACAAAGAATGTGTTTGTTGGCTTTTTATCCGGTCCATACCGAGCATTTATAATTTCTCCTCTGACAGTGTTGCCTGCAGCTTCTATCTCCTCAACAATGGCGCTGTGTGGGGTGGAGTAGTGGAGATTTTTCACAACAATCCTGTAACACTTGGTATCTTTTCTTGAGAAGCTGTGCCCGATTAAACCCTTTTTTCTGATTAGATCCATGATCAATTTATAATCCTCTGATGTGTTAACGAGAACACATAGTAGATTTTTATTGACAACCCTAAACTTAAATTGATTTCTATCACTGACAGTTTCTATTAGTTTTGTTAGTTCGTTCACATCATCTATGCCATAGAGAATGATTGGTGGGGGCTTATTTATCCGATTTGACCCAGGATCTTTATGTTCAAATGTGTCTGGTGGATCCAAAGGCAATTCACTAAACCTGTTATTCAAGTAGATTCCGTCACTCTGTAAAGGTGAATCTCCACCTCTCCTCCGTTTGTGACGATGAGATACAGGAACATGCTGCCAATGAGGAGGAGGAACCCCCTGAGAGACGGAGGGTGGTAGAGAATTCTCCAGATCCACTTCCACCGACTCTGTCTCATCTCTAGGAGGTGCTTGAATGTTCAAATTAGTTATACCGTTGATAGGTGATAAATCCCCAAGAGAAGATGACCGTGATCTGTTAAAGATTCCAGGATGTAGTACTAGCTGGACTAGTTTCTTCTTCCTAAAGCTGACAGCCGGTGGAGGAGATCTTGTTAGCCTTGAGGTGGATGTCATGGGTTGGTTCCGGTTTTCCTCTGAAGTGCCAGATGGTGGTGACCTCTGAACTTTTTCACTCCTTGAGAAAGGGTTTACATTATCCGCCACAGGAAGCAAGTGGGCTAATTCTGAGGCATATATATATTTCCTAAAGAGTTAAAATATTTCCATGGTTAGGTAGGCCTAAATAAAGTGTGTTATTTTAAAATAGTATTTTTTACTTGATTCGTATCTAATTAATCTGCCTGTGAAGATATAAAATGATGGCAAATTTACGTGAAAAAAAGTGTAGACCTATTTATTTAAAGTACCTGGGCGACCGAGCATCGCTCAGTACTTTTTTTTAGGAAAATGTTTGCAAATACTAATCACATACTGAATTTGTTTATGTATTTTAGAAATAAAAAATTATAATTATAATCATTAGAAAATGTATATTACCTTTATAGAAATATAAAGAATGCAGGAACTGGTGAAATGGGTTTTAGAACGGTTCATAATAGCACAACAATAATGTTTTAGTTACGTTTGGTGTTGAAATCAGCTGATAATGGAAATATTACAGGAAACAGCTGATTACTGTTATTATTATAGTCAATAAACATATTATGTAATGATTTTAAACTCTCAATGTTAAACATTTTAAATTTTCAAATGAGTTGTTTAGAAAAATACGAGTTTTCCTGAGGTAGCCTCTAATCCCAAACTTTCAGCAAAATCCTTCCGCTGGATCTCGACACTGCTCGTATGTACAAACAAACAAACAAACAGACATTGCTCGAATTAGAGTATAGGATTAACCTGAAATAATAATGATCTACACTGAAACCAATAAAGCAATTTTACCTCTTTATAATATTAGTATAAATGACGCTCATATACAGAATAAGGGAAAAGTATGAAATATATGCTTGACCACTTTTACTAGTTAATTAAGACGAAACGAACAATGACTGATGAGTATGTTCTCTGTAGGCATACCAAAATTAATTCCTAGTATACTATATATACAACTCCGAAATAGAAAATTTATGTAATTAAACGAAACCATAATGCCATTATTTTACTCTAAAAACATAAATTTGGATACAGAGGTTCAAACAAAATATATATTTTTATAATATATAATTTAATACAAATGGAAGAATTTTAATACTGTAGTAAAATTGCACTCAGTGGGAAGCTTTTTATATATTTTAAACGCGTTTAGTTATAAACTAGTGGACATGGCAATGCTTCGCTATTGCTTGATTTACCTAACCTAAAATTATATTCAGTTTTTGATCCAAATCAGTTGTTGATCAAAATCAGCTGTTGATCAAAATCAGCTGTTTTAAGCTTTTCATACGAACAGCTGTTTTTTGTGCCCCTGATAAAATCAAAAGAAATCTTTCTTCTTCTTCCTTAAGATTGACCTTCCATAAGATTAACATGGCAACTTTGAGGGCCACTGGGACGAAGCCCTTAACATACATTGAGCTCATTTTAAGGGAAGCACAACTTTAGAGTGAGCTCTGTAAAATGACACCAAAAACATCAAAATCGGTTAAAAACTCTAGGAGGAGTTCTACTCACAAAATAACCCCTAGCAAATTAATTATGTATAGATAGATTCAGGCATTAAAGTTTTGTACTTCAAACTTATAATAAAACATAAAAAAATTTAAATTGTGTGCTTAAGACCACACGGGAGAAGTGTAAACTTTTTTCAACTTACAAAATGAGGAAGCACGATGTTCATTTTTTTACACAACTTACGAAATGAGGAAGCACAATGTCCATTTCAGAGGTATTACTAACTAAACTATACATTGTATTAAGATTAACAGATTAAGCATATGACGTAGGACAATCTGTTACACTTATATACCCAACTCAAATATACTAAATAAGCAATGCGATTGTGGCCTAACCGGCTATGGTGATAGTCTATAATGATGGACTCTGCTGGTTTGAATCTCGACAAGACCAAAACTTTTTTCAAACAGAAAGAATAGAGCGTTTCACTTTAGGAGCGTTTCACATTAGGAGCGTTTCACTTTAGAAGCGTTTCACAAAATGCATGGTGAAAAGCGTGACCGCCAGAAATAAGAAAACCATATATTCTGCTATACAAACAAATTTTGTGGACGTAGTGCGCCTATTACACTTCAAACATTTTTTTAAATGCAGTCAGTTGATTTGATGAAAGTCTTTTTCAGTAAAAATGGCAATAAGATGGAGGTAATTAATGTTGATTGAAAACTCATACTAAATTAAATATATTTACATATTCCAGAACAAGAAGAATAAATTTAAATGTAAATATTTCAGTTTATTTGTACTATCATAAAAAAATTACGAAAATTAGCATATTACTTTTCGTAATGTCTTTTAGCTGTTTAAATTGATATAATTTACACTCAGAAGAACACAATTGCACATAATCATTTCTTCCATATCATTTATGATCACTTTCCTTTCCTCTGATAAATTCCCACTTCCATAAAACCCCCATTTCACGGCACTAATAAAGGATCTTTTTATAACATTAAAAAGACATCCCTAAAAAACGACTCTCCGTATTATAATTCTTGAATAAAGAAAAGCCTGCTTTATGCCAAAGGGGGAAAGAGTCTATTAAAAAGAAAAATGTGATAAAAGTGTGCGATATCGTGACAGAAGAAGGAAAATTAGTAGGGTCGTTTCCGTTCCTTTCTTGCAGCCCTTCTTTGTGCCGACTCGGGTTTCTAACCACGATTAATGAATCTGTCAACTTCCATTGTTCCTGTCTATATGTCAACAGCTGATTAATCGGCGACTAAAATGCTAGGTTATGTCTGCAATCCCGCCAAGAATACTCAAGCAGTTATAATGTTGCTTAGGCACGGGGGGGACTAAGATGTCTTTAATAGAACAACGAACGTTCGAAAAGTCAGAAATAATACCGAGAAAAGTTTGAAATTGAAATCTACAGTTTTGTGCGTGTTTGGAAGTTCTTTGTATACAGGGAAGCTATAGTTTGAGGTCAAACCAAGTAAACTTCACTTTCACCATATAATATACTAGGGGAAAGTATATTACCCCGTTGGAACCTATTATACACATAATCATTTTGTGTTTACTTTATAATAAAGGTGCATAATTAAAAATAACCCCAAAGCTAAGATAGTAAATAATTTTAACTGTTCAAATCAAATTATTTTGTATATTTTATAACAGCAGTTAAAATAAAGGTTAAAAGAACCAGTAAGGTTCAGGTCTACTCTTTAATACAAATTAAACCTAAATGTTAGAAATACAAATAATTGCTTCAAAGTTTGAAATCAGCTGTTATTGGAAATATTAGAGCAAACAGCTGTTTTATCTGTTATTATATTCAATTGGTTGCTATGATAATAAATGTAAATCCAGGATCTCTGCCTTACAAATCAGTCCTATATGCAGATGATACAACGTTGATTACAGCCAGTAGAAATTTAGAAGATGTTAAAGCAATGACCAACACTATGTTGGAAAGATCTGTACTCTGGTTTACAAAAAAAATCACTTAAGCTCAATGTTAATAAAACAGAGCAACTACTCTTCTCTGTGAGTAATTTACAGAAAAATCTGGACAGTGAACCAGTTAAATTGCTAGGTATACTTCTGGATAGTAGGTTGAGTTGGGATCATCACACAAATTATTTGTGTTCCAAGCTATCTAGAGTAATATTTTTACTGCAAAAACTCAAAACTTGTTTGGGTAAGAAAATTTTGTTGATGGCTTATTTTGCATTTTTTTATTCTTATTTAAATTACGGTTTAATGTTGTGGGGAAATTCATGCAACGCACAAAAAGAGTCTTTCTCTGGCAAAAGAGAGCTTTGCACACAATGTTGGGTACATTTAATTCTTTCAGAGAACATTTAAAAGAATTGAAAATATTGACCTTGACTAGTATGTTTATTTTGCAGTGTCTGTTGCATGTCGGGGATAATTTAAGTAGTCTTAATCCTCGTAGCGAAGTCCATTCTTATGACACAAGGAATAGAAATACGATATCTCAAGCCCACTTTGGTCAGATTGGAGCCCAGGGAAAAATTCAAAAATTATTTACAGACCTGGCTCAAGGCAAAAGCCTTGTACAGTATAACAGAATTTGACGATTCTATAAAATCCTGGCACGGAGTCTGTTGAAATTATTGCAAATTAGTTATTGGTCTGTTGGTCTAGTGGTGGTTATTATAATACAATGTGTAAGTTTTCACTGCCTAATGTTGTATATCTATTTATATCTGTGTATCTATATCGTTGTAAGTTTTTAAAATATTGTTTTTATGGTCTTTAAGACAATGTCTATTGCAGTTTAATATTGTTTAATGACAGTAAAAATAAATATCAAATATTAAATACTAGTGTTGGCTCATCAGTCTAGGCCTAATCTAAGAATTTTTTCCGACTAAATTTACAAATATTGCAATAAAAATTGTTTTTATAAAAGTATAAAATTATAGCCTATGTTACTCAGGGATAGTGTAGCTTTTTATTAGTAAAACTATTTTTTCAATCGGTTCAGTTGTTCCAGAGATTACCCCCTACATACAAACAAACAAACAAACAAATTTTACCTCTATATAATATTACTAGCTGGCCCGATCCGGCTTTGCACGGATAGACAAATCAACCTGATACTAATAATTAGCCCAAGTGTTTTAGTTCATTGTAAAAAAAAAAAATGTTCATTGTAAGCCTAACCTAAAATTATATTCAGTTTTTGATTCAAATCAGCTGTTTTAAGCTTTTCATACGAATAGCTGTTTTTTGTGCCCATGATAAAATCAAAAGAAATCTTTCTCCTTCTTCCTTAAGATTGACCTTCCATAAGATTAACATTGAAACTCTGAGGGCCACTGGGGCGTAGCCCTTATCACTAAAGGGTATGAAAAATAGATGTTAGCCGATTCTCAGACCTACTCAATATACTCACAAAATTTCATGAGAATCGGTCAAGCCGTTTCGGAGGAGTACGGGAACGAACATTGTGACACGAGAATTTTATATATAAGATTATAAAGAGTACCTTTTTCGTGACTGGTATTTTATATTTGTCATTGCCATAGCAACCAATTAATAACACTTTTTTCATTAAACGTTACATTTTCTATTTGTTAACTCCTTCCGCAACCCACGTTAGGCTACGGTTACACTGGAGCCGATTTTCGACTCGGGCGTGCACGGGCGACAACGGACATAAAAACAAATATACGTGGTCAATGCGATTCCGTTTGAAGTGGTTATACTAGGACCACCCACTCGGCCGTACACTACCGAACTCTGGCAACCTAGTTTCACCGACCAACATATTTTGTTTTATTCACCAGAGTTCCGCCGATTCATCAAGTCGTATTTGCCATAGTTCTTTTTGTTCTTTGCTAATTATTGTTGAAATTTATCGTTTTCTGGTCGTGTACCTTCTTTGTTTGGAAATGGATCTTGAGCTTTTAATTAATTTAGTCCAAGAAAGAAGACTTTTACCATTTTTCTTGTAAAAGTCTTGTCAAGTATTTACTAAATCTAAAATGTAATTTAGGAAAATAAATAATACATGCCTAAAACCTACGTAGTTTTTTTGTATCCCCTTAAAGTAAGAAAAGAAACAGAAATAGAACTTGCCTCTTTTAATCTTTTTTATTTCAGTGCATTAAATGCAAGTGATAATTTCTAGTTTTATTTAATTAATATTCATAGAGAATTTATAAACAATGAGAATTAATTTAAGCAGTAAAAACATTTCTCGTAAAATATTAAAATAAAAAATAAGTTGTGTTCGTCTCGTAATATTGTAAATATTTGATAAATTTGTATTGTGAATAAAAAACTATATTTTACATACCTCAGTGTCACTGCAAGTCTTTCTTCAGGGGTTATACACTTCTTGAAATTAGAATGTTTTTCGATGAATGGCTTGATCCCGTTCAAAATGTAGAAAAAGTATAGGGTTTCATCCTAAAATACTCTTCTATTTTATCGGGTTGTTCTAATAATCTGCTGAATAACGAATGAAACTCCCCACTATCTTCCCTCTCCAAAAATATTTCATTCACCCACTCACGTCGTTCATTATTAAGCAAAACATAACTCAGCAATGGCGTTTCAGTCAGAAATTTAAGTTCAAGCATATTAATATCGAACATTTTTTAACCACGAGGGAAGGCGTTCGATAGGAAAAATCGGAGCCAGTGTAACCACGCTCGTCGTCCGAATAATTCGCCAGAATCGTTCGGCCGTACTCTGGCGAGCAAAATTCGGCTCCAGTGTAACCGTAGCCTTAAGGAACTTCGTTCCAAAATTACATGATACCATGATTTTACTAACATGTGTTGAAGAAACAGAACAGTTATTTAATTTCATAATAAAATTTTTACGGACGTTTAAATGGAGCTAGCTGCAAGAAATATGTTCCCAGTATATTAGTATTGGTTATGTAAATAATAGTTTATTAATATTACGAAGAGAAAAGCGCATTACCCATTGTTGTAATTGAAATGAGGAGCTGAAATGTTAATGAAGTCATGGCTGTTATGATTATTAGAAACACCACCGCCAGAGTAGCTCAATTGTATAAATAGCCGTAGTTACAATAGCACAGATGAAATATTGATCAATAGCGTTGACATTACAATTGCAAACCCTCTCTCATTATTCGTTGACAATTGTTATCAAAATGGCGCTGTCCGCACTGCATATGTGCATGTTATTAGAGTGATGCAAACACCGGAAGTGCACACATTTACATGCTCCGACATGTTGTTCCTGACTACACTTCCGGTCCCTCTTATCAGGGACAGAGATTAGTTGCTCCGGGCTTGGAACAAAAATAACAGTAAATTGTGTTGATGAATCGAAAATGGTTGATTTTTTAATTTTTAAACCGATACCAAAGATTTATATGACAGTGATAACGGTGCTGTTAAAAAAACTGATGAGAATATAAAATATATCAAAAAGGTTGGCGTGCGGAACAAATTGAGGTTATCTAGTAAATTATTTTAAAATACACATTTACGGTTTTAGGGTGAAAGTGTTTAAATAACACACAATACATAATTTGGACTGGTGACATTAGAATTTAATAAAGTCCAGTAAATTGTACGTTATAGCTACAGATAAAAGACTGTTTCACTGAATTAAGAAAAGTATACAACTGCGCTGTGATACGCCCCAGACCCCCGACCTAGTTATATGTAAAACTTATTGGAATGATAACAAACATAAAATATGATTTAAGCTTGTTTTATTTGCAGGAATCGATACAGTCTTAGGGTGATAATAATTGCGTGTCGATTTTTGGAGGGTCGAATACAGGAGATCATATTTTATGATAAAACCAAGCGAGCTGCCTAACACATCGGGCGACCATGCTACATAAAGTAGACAACTTCCTTCCTCTTTATCACAATGATAAAATCTGCAGCGCTATCTTGATCGCCACCAGGAACTCGTAGTAAAGTATTGTCAGTTACTTTACAGATTTTAGAGTAACTAGCTGACCCGTGCGAATATTTCGCAAGTTCGGAGTAGGCCTACATTTACCTGATTTAACACGTTGATTTAATTCAGTTAATTAAGTTTATTTATTTACATTGGTTTATAAATAACAGTTTCCCTATACAATATTACAGTGTAAACAATCTAACTAACAGCTGTCATGCTAGTTAAACAGATGGTTAGTAGATGGCGCCTTTCATTAGGAACATACAGAGTATAATATAAAAGTTTTTAAAATAAATTTTTGTTATTAAAACATGAATTTTAAGCTGTTTGTCTATTTTTCCCGTGTAGTGGTTAAGGAAAGCTTTAAAATGATGCCTCATTCATGTAATTTGATGATGTATTAAGGAAGTTATGGCGTACCGACAAAAAAATAGTCTTGAGAAATAATATATGCGATTTTTTTGAAGTGTATACTTCTATAGGCGCACACCGGCACTATGTTTGTTGGCGGGTGAATTGGATTTTACCGTCACGCATTTTCTGAAATGCTCTATTGTGAAATACTCTATTCCATCATGCATTTTTTTGAAACGATCTATTGAGAAACGCTCTACTATATATAGTACACATGTGTATCCATCTGTTTGAAAAAAAATGTTGATCTTGCCGAGATTCGAACCAGCAGAGACCATCACTATAAACTAGCGCCTTATCCGGTTAGGCCACGAACCCATTGCTAGTTTAGTATATTTGAGTTAGGTATATAAGTGTAACAGATTGTCCTACGTCTTAGGCTTAATCCATTAACGTTAACACTGTGTATAGTTTAATTGGTAATACCTCTGAAATGGACATTGTGCTTCCGTATTTCGTAAGTTGTGTATAAAATGGTAATTTTGATTCCTCATTTCTCAAGTTGTGTTAAAAATGGATATTGCGCTTCCTCATTTCGTAAGTTGTATTAAAAAGTTAACACTTCTCCCTTGTATACCACACTTGTACTTTTATTCCAACCGAAGGACTGATTATTCAGGTTGGTAAGTAGGTTGGATGGGTGGAGACATCTTATCTATTAAGGCAAACATTAAGTTGGATTGTAAATGTAAGCTCAAAGTACATTGTAAAACAAAACCCTTACTAAAAACCGACATGGAATTGTGTTACAGCTATGTGCTGTAAACAAATATTTTAAGCTGATTAAATTTGCCATTTCTGTTCCCTTTTATTTTAGTAAAACGGTAGTTAATTATAAACCACATACTAAGATAGATTTTCTTAAACACAAGTAAATAAGTACTTCTTAGTATATATACTAATATTATAAAGAGGTAAAATTTGTTTGTTTATATGTAGGGGAAAATCTCTGGAACTACTTTACTGATTAAACATTTTTTTTTATAAAAAAGCATCACATTCTCTGAGTAACATAAGCTAGAATTCATTTTGGTAAAATCTCGTTTATTTCAATATTTGTAAATTTAGTCGGACAAAATTCACAGGATGAAGTTGGGCATTAAACCTATATCGTCTAACAGCTGTAATACAAAAAAAAAAAAATAAGCCAAGCTAAGAAAAACTAAAAAAAATGCAATTAATTGAAAGATAAAACTTATATCATTCAAAAAATTTCTGTGTCAAAGATTTGCACAAAAACATAAGTTATGTGTGTATATTGCCGTTAAGGCAGGTAAAATAAATTGAACATAATTTTTGGTAAGGCCTAGACTGATGAACCAATACATATTTCTTGAGTGTATTTACACTCTTTATCATAGAAACCAATTGAATAAAATATCAGCGAAAACAGTTGATTCGAATGTAAAGCTTAGTACAAAAGAATATTTTAAGTTACGCCTAGCTGAACTAACACATGTTTCAACGCAGACCAATGAAAGCTTACGTTGAGGAATTTAAAAATAAGAAACCACTATGTTACATCTTTACTAAAAATAAATAAGACATATTATAGTTTAATAGTAGGCCTAATTATTGATAATATACGGTAATTGATAGGGAGCAACCAATATTAACAGCTGATTTCAAAATATGAAACAGTTATTTTATTTCTAACTTTTTGGTTACATTTTGTTTAAGTGTAGACTTGAGACTTAATGTTTTTTTTTTACTTTTTTATAATTACTGTTATAAAATATACAAAATAATTTGGTTTGGACGTTTAACATTATTTACCATCTTAGTTTTTACGTTATTATTAATCCTACACCTTTATTATATAAAAAAAATTACATATGTTTTTAGAAGGTTCCATCGGTGGTTGGCGTGCAGAGCACGCAGTGGTCTCTCCTAGTTTGTAATAAAACGCATTGTTTTAAGAAGTAGTGTTAATGAATGTAACTCGGTGGATAACCATCTTTTAACATTTTAATTATCCAAAAGGCAATTAAACCAGCGAAAGTTCTTAATTAACTAATCAAATTTAAATATTTACAAACTTTCTGTGTTTTACGTGTTAATTTTTTCACGATTCTAAGGAAGTGTTAACACATGTATATATTTGTTAATTTAATGGAGATTGATGAGTGTGCGTGAGTGAGTGTGTGCAAAGTAGGGTGGATATGTTAATGTAGTGAGGGGTGGGTCAGGTGAGACAGTAGGGTTGCATGCTCTACCATTCTTACATTCTGTCTGGCCTTGAGGTCTGTTTTAGAAAATATAAATCCTATCTTTTGAATATTCAGCGCAGCTTGCCATTTATAGCGGGAACTTAATTCAATTGATGTACGTAAAAGATAAATATACAAGATGATTCGTTTAGAGACGATATTTGAAACATAATTAATTACTAGAGGAGATTACTAGGGGAGGCATGTTCCGCACGCCAACCCCAGATGGAACATTCTAAAAACATGTGTTATGTTTAATCTACTTATGTAAAGCTAGACGGTAACACTGATTCACTGACATTAATTAATTATGAGGCACTTCCCGTAATCGGCCCCCCCCCCCTCAACTTTATACTTGAATTAAAGCTCTTGACGAGAAATTTTTGGGAAAATTGCCACAATTTAAAATTTTTTAATTTTGGAAGCACTTTTTGGGCGGGAAAGATTATTTAGATTTTTTCAATTGTTTCACTTTAAGCGCGTTTTGTAAGAAAACGGTAAGAGATAGCAAAAAATGTTAAATACAAAAGTTGTGGAAAATTAAATTTCAAAGAAAAGATTTCCCGTCAGATTCAAGATACAATCATCTATTTAACCACTATTCATCCGAGAAGGAGGCTCCGCCCAAAGTCCTTAAAGCTAGACGGTTTCACTGATTCACTGACATTAATTATTAGGCACTTCCCGTAATCGGACCCCCTCAACCTTATACTTGAATTAAAGCTCTTGACGAGAAACTTGTGGGAAAATTGCCAGAAGTTAACATTTTTTAATTTTGCAAGTACCTTCTGGGCGGGAAAGATTTTTCGATTTTTTTCAATTTCTTTATTTTTTCACTTTGAGCGCATTTAGTAAGAAAGCGGCAAGAGATAGCAAAAAATGTTAAATACAAAAGTTGTAGAAAATTTAATTTTAAACAAGATTTTCCATTAGATTTAAAATCCAATCATCTGTTTAGCCGCTATTCACCCGAGAAGGAGCTTCGGCACACAATCCTTCAAATTTCTTATGTTAATCTTATGGAGATAAAGTTTAATGAGTTTGAGTCAGCTGCCAAATAAAACAGCTGATTTATGCTCGGTCACCTATGTACAAACGAGCCAAAGATTAACGAGATTCTTTAGCGAATTTTCCAACTGCGAGCGAAGCGAAGCATCCAGGGGCAGAGCCCCTAGTTTATAATAAAGGTGTATGATTAATATTAACCTCAAAACTAAGATGGTAAATAATGTTAAATGTTCAATTCAAATTATTTCGTACATTTTATAACAACAGTTATAATAAAGGTCAAAAGAACCAGTAAGGCTCAGGTGTACACTTAAACAAAAACCTAACCAAAATGTTACTCACTATCAATTACCGTATATTATCAATAAATAATTGATAACCATTAATTTTTATTGGTTTGTGTGTTGAACATTGTGTTGGTTCAGTATAGGCCTAACTTAAAATATTATTTTGTACTAAAAGCTGGACATCTGAAGCAACTGTTTTATCTGTTATTTTATTCAATTGGTTGCTATGGTAATGAATGTAAATACATTCAAGAAGTTGTTTCATCCGTCTAGGCCTAACCTAAAATTAAGTTTAATTTATTTTACCTGCCTTAACGCCAACATACACACATGATTTATGTTTTTGTGCACATCTTTGAATGATATAAGTTTCATATTTCAATTGTCGTTTTTTAGTTTTTCATAATGTTGCTTATTTATTTGTATTACAGCTGTTACTGTAGACGCTATGTGTTTAACGTCCAACTTGATCCTGTGAATTTTTCTGTTGAAAGATACTGGCCACTAATGATTTTCTCTAAGTCAGCTGATTCCTTTTGCTACAATTGTCTGTTCTTAGATGCACAATCACGTGTTTTAATAATCAGCTGGTTACGGAAACTTAAAATGTTGATAAAATATGTTTTAAAAAGTTCTTTTATTGCATTATAAATAAAATTATTTAAAAAATGTAAGTAAATTGTGCAAATATAGAATGATTGATCTTTCATTTAAAACAAACCGCGTGTAAAACGGTTCAGTAGAAACCTCAAGTGAACTCTTCAAAGAAGTGCAAAGTTAAAATTTTATCCCATGTTAAAATGCCATAATCGGTTTTTAAATGGTTACTGACCAGATACCAAAACCTAAGGTAAAATGTGCAAATATAGGGTTATTCTCTTTCATTTGATACCACCCGCGTGTAAATCGGTCAAGTGGAAGTCTCACACGTTCTTCCGGAAGATTTTTAATTTTGTGTTTTAATATATAGGATTATTTTTTTTTTATTTGTCAGCTTACACACGTCCTCAGCAAGAGTCAATTGAATTAAATTACAAGTAAAAAAAAAACCAAGACCGTGATTTAAACCCGGGACCTTTACGATTCCGTCCAACACTTCTACCAACTGAACCAACCTGATCACACCAGATATTGGTCGATGTTATCTCACTTGCACTGTTTTACTGCAATTGTTGAACTAACAGATTGAATACCTCGTGTATACGACATTGAAAACAATCTTAATTTTTGCAGCTTACAGTGGTGTTATTATTATTTTTTTTAAATTGTTATTATTAAGTTTGAGACGCGAGATTTCAGAAACATAGTCAAGCGATAGTGCCCAACGAGCCAATAGAAGTTATTTCAATAATAGGGTCTACGTTTGCTAATATTTAAGTAGCCATTGTAAATTATTATTGGCGGCTATTGTATGAACAAAATCATATTCATTGTAAAATTCTAATATTAACTGAAAACTTAGTCGTATCAAAAGAATGTTAAATAATTTTAGTACGAAGTAGTATTGCCTAAATGCTAAATATTTTAAGATATTTACAAAGCTCTTAAGTATTGTGTATCGAAATCATAACAGTTCTGACGTTCCATTTTTGTTTTCCTACTACACAATGTATATAAGAAGCGAAAGCTGAAAACGGAAACAAAGACAATAAAAAGAAGAGAATCATTGTAGCTTTAAATAAGCTCCAAGACCGAGTTCAGTCAAGTCTTTGCCATTAATATAAAGTTTAAACTTTTAAAGTTTAATGAAAAGAAAGATATGAACAAGATTGATGTGCAAAGTTATGAGCGGTCACAACTTTTCTCGGCAAAAATGAAGGAAAAACTTTGATAATCAAAGAAGTGTAATTTTAAAACGGAAATTTAATTTTCAAAATCGTAAAAGTTTGGGAATATTTAAACTTTTATAAATGTTGCTGATTCGACATTAGTAGTTGGTAGCTACAGTTTTTAGAAAACGAATGGTTTGTTTTTAAAAGAGCGTAGTAGGTATTCTGGTGAATCTATGCAAGCTATCTTGATAACGAACAAACACAAGAAAGAAACGAAGGAAGTGGAATTTTGTTGTTTTCGAAATTCTTGTGGTATTTTAGATTTTAGAAGCAGTTTTTATTTTTATAATTAATTTGTGGCAAAAATGTATTGTAGAAATACCTAATCACGTACTAATTTTAAATCTGTCTAAAAACAACCTGTGTTGTTTAGATTGGCTAAATCTATTTATTATTTGCTCTAAAACTTCTTCAAGACAATTTAGAGTTATAAAACAGAGTGTAACTACATCAAAGAAGTAGGGAAACAGTATTTTCTGGTTGTTTGCTAGATAGTATGAGGGAGTATTCATACTCAGATGATGTCTAAGTAATACAAGGCAACCGTACCTCATACACTTGACTCGAACCTCTGCTTCTGCGTTTGAGTTTGTTCATTTTATAATCGTCTAGCCCACTATCAGGCAGACGGAGAAAAACATTTTGAACATTTGATTAATTGAATTTTGCGTGATTAAATACTATTATGTATTTTACAGAGTTTGTTCAATAAGGTCAAACAAATTCGATTTTAAAAACTTATTAAGAAACAATACATTTTAACAAACAATGTCAAGATACATTTTATGTAGCCCTTTTAATTACCTATCGGATGGTGTAACTGTCAAAACAATGGAACGAAGGTAATATTTAAGTTATGTGTAATAATTAGTTTGTTCAACCATACCAACACAGTAAACACAACAATATTTTGTGTACATAAGATGTTATTATCTTTAACTTAGGTATTATCCTTTATCCGATTGTTTTAAAAATTACACCATCCGATAGCGAATCAAAAGGGCTACAAAAAAGAAGTCTTGAAATTTTTTATTAAAATGTACGGTTTTTGAGTAATTTAGATTTAAAATTTTCAAACAACTGCCATTTTGAAACGCACAATTTTATATAATCGCTTATTTTACTTAAGATTATTGTTAGGTTAAATTGCATGCCAAGTTTGAACTTAATCAGTCAAACATTTCTCTAGATATGAGTTATTTTGTACACAAAACAAAATGGCGGCTAGACAGAAAACGAAGCATTTTTGGACCTATGTTTATTGGAATTATTCATCTTATTTTGAGATGGGGAATCACGTCCTGAATTCTTCGAACCCTTTTTCTGAACACCCGGTATAATCGTACCAAATAAGTGGTGTCCAAGAATGATTGAGATTAAGTTTTACTTATACATCCAGAAATCTCATTTCATGCATATTGGCAACTAAACTCACAACATGACCATAAAGAAGTTTTATATTTTCTCGACAGCTGTATTTTAGCTTGAAAAACAGTTTCATTAATATTGATGTAAATTATCTGATTGACGCCAACTACTAAGTAGATATAAACACGGCAGTCCTGTTTAATTATAGAGTCCATCAATAATTCAGACTTGGGAACACGCAGTCCTATTAACAGATAGCTTGATTCGAACCAATCAAATGAATGCAGGAAACAAGAGATTTCTTTGTTACACTACACTCTATTGGATCCTTCCTCTTGCGTGTCGCGGAATTTCACAATTTGTTACGGGAATGAAGAAACGACTTCGTGTCATGAATGTAGAAGGACTTTTAAATTGATTAGTTTCTCATTCTGTTTGTAATAATCGCTTTGGGTTTTCACGATGTTTGGTGATGTTGACGGGACACGATAGTGTCCAAAGGCGGGCAATGTTCGTTTACAAGTTTCGACAAAAGAATTAAATATGTTCATTTTTAGGGTAGAATACATCAAATGGAAAAACGAGACCCCTTTAAGTATGTCTGTCTCAGTCAAATCTCTAAAAAATTGATAAATCAAGCTTAATTTGACACAGATAGATACAAAATCATGCTAACCCACTACATTACAACAATCAAAACTCAAGAAATGTGTTACTATAATTTTTTTGAGGAAAAATTTCTTTCACTGGTCCCCACCCTCATGGTTTGTTTTATTGAGTACTAGGAGAAACTCCTGGGTGCTCCGCATGCCAACCCCGTTGGATGCTTGGATCATGTTATGTTTTCTTTATAATAAACATTTATAATAAACATGTAGGATTAATAATAACCTCAAAGCTAAGATGGTAAATAATGTTAAATGTTCAAATCAAATATTATTTTGTATATTTTATAATACAGTAATAAAGGTTAAAATTACCAGCTAGAATCAGGTCTACACTTTAATGAAAACCTAACCTAAAAGTTAGAAATACAAATAAATAATTGCTTCAAAGTTTGAAATCAGCTAGCTGTTAATGAAAATATTATAGCAAATACCTTTTTTATCTGTTATTTTATTCAATTTATTGCTATGGTAATAAAAGTAAATAAATGTGTTTGTTCATCAGTCTAGGCAAAACCTAAGAATTTTTTCATAAATCAAAGGTTTTTATCAAAATTAATTATAGCGTATGTTACTCAGGGATAGTGTAGTTTTTTATTAGTAAAACTATTTTTTCAATCGCTTATGTAGTTCAAGAGATTGCCCATTACATACAAACAATAAACATGTATATATTTTTAATATTAGGCCTAATCTAGATATAAACAAGTGTTGATGCATATTTTTTATTATTAAATATTATTTTTGTAAAAGTTTTGGGAAGGCTGACGGTATGGAACCCTTTATCCTAAGTTTATCGTTTCAATGCTCTCCTGCAAATAATTATTATCTGTGAATTACCATAGGAACATTAGGTTAAAATTTAAAACAATGACAGTTCTTATTTTTCACCCTACAATATTATAACCAACACATAATTTTTAATATTACAATTTTAATCCATATTAAATGTATTTTGTGAAATTAATTAAATGAAGCGTGCATTTCCAAAACATTGTTGTGCCAAAAACCACTAAATACTTTTTAATGCTGAAATTAGTTGTAAGTGGCATCCTTTTGACTGGCACAAAACATTGTCGTAGTGTAATAGACTATAACCACAACTACACAAATTTCGACACCAATTTGAAACCTCTTCATTGTTGCGTAAAGGGGAGATTAATGAACGCCATCGAAGAATTAGAAATTTACAAGGAACTCACACATAACCCAGATAACATATTAAATGATCAGCTGTCATTTCAATCCAATGACTTATATGATACAACGATACAACCCTCGGTTATCAAGATAGAACTGGTCAATAACCAACGTACAAAGTAGGCTGTTTTATTTAGTTTAGTTCAGTGTATCATAGACGATAAGATGGTGTACACCAACCGGCTCAATCCGTGTCGCACTATAAATTATGTGTTGTGTACCTATTTTTTGTTATTAATGTGTTTGTGTTTTTGTGTGTGTATGACGACCTGAATAGTGATTAATATATTATTATACTAGTAAGCCCCGTGAAAAATCACAGGATGATTAGATACACATCAGAAATACACAATTTAAAAAACAAACTATTTACAAACAACATTAAGGCCTACCTAAACATAACCCCAAACTATAATCTACACTGGGTTGAAGTATTACAGATGATGGGTGAAATCAGTTGTTAAACGAATAGGTAGCCCTATCTCTTCTTTAAATTTGTATAAACGAATATTTTGATGATAGAAGGTTATATTTATATACAGTTTATAACTTCAAAGCAAATATTATAACGTATTATAGCATTCATTACTTCTTTAACTCATATTAAAAAAAAATCAATTTCACAAGAAATTATAATGATTGAAGTTGTAAACATAACCCCAAACTATAATCTACACTGGGTTGAAGTATTACAGATGATGGGTGAAATCAGTTGTTAAACGAATAGGTAGGTCTCTTCTTTAAATTTGTATAAACGAATATTTTGATGATAGAAGGTTATATTTATATACAGTTTATAACTTCAAAGCAAATATTATAACGTATTATAGCATTCATTACTTCTATAACTCATATTAAAAAAAATCAACTTTACAAGAAATTATAATGATTGAAGTTGTAAACATAACTCCAAACTATAATCTACACTGGGTTACAGATGATGGGTGAAATCAGCTGTTATACTATATGTTACTCTCGTACGTACGTACGCTCGTACACTCGCTTTTATAGGATACTTGATAACGAGATTACGGTCTCGAAACTCGTCGTAAGTAGGACAACACAAAGAAGTCACAAGACGGACTAATATCCAGGTAAAATACTTATAGTAATTTCCTGTATTTATTTTATTGTAGTAGTGCCTGCACTCTTAGTGGAAGAAAATGGAACTCAATTTGTTGTGCAAGTCAAAACGTTTGAAGTGCCAGTGTGTAAGTATAGTTAACAGCTATTATATATGCAAAGCTATTACTCTGAACAATCTAGTGGAAGTTATTCACAGCTGCTCAGAAAACCCATTCACATGCGTTGTATGTGAAGAGTTCTAGAATTTCAAAGCTGTTGCCCACACCTTTCTGAACACTAAAAAGTTGGGTATTTCAAAAGTTTGTCAGTTCACAGAGTTACAATTGAACACTTTGGCCAAGTTCAAATTGCCAAAAGAGTTTCTGAAGTTGCTGGGTGGTCATAGTAGTTCAACGTTATCACAGAAATGATGTGCTTCTTGCACCAAAATAGCCCCATTTATAATAAAAAGAGTCAAACTGTAGGTCACAGCCTGCAAATCAATTGACCGTGCGATCTTTGACACTTGACTGAGTTTCTAATCGTTATTTTTAATTAACCATAAATAATCGGAGGGGAAGAGCTGTCAGGAACTAATAAAATACACGCGGTGTAAGTTTTGCGTGAGCTTTAACATTCAGATTGTGATCAAGGAACAGGTGTCCAAGGACCTGTTGTACCTCTATACTAGACCACGTCTAACTGGCTTAACCCGATGTCACTCAACTTGACTATTATAAATAAGTATTGATTGATGCAATCAATAAATGCAAATTGTATTATACAAAATTTTAGGTACATGAAAATTAGGTAGCCTATTGTTTTGAAAATAAATAGAAATTGTTTTGATCACTATCATAACATATTGACAACATAGTTTAAGAAATGCAAATAAACCTTAAATAGCCCGTCAATAAACCTTAAATAAACAAATAGTACCGAAAGCAATAACCTTATCTACCTTATACAACAAAAATAATAAAAGCAACAACTTTATCTCATAAATCAAATTTGTATGTATGCTACCTAAAATATAATATGTAACATTAATAAAGCAATAACTTAAATTACCACAAATTACACAAATCAATAGAAGCGAAATCTGAGTTTGTCTTATACATTTTTATAAATCACCTTATTTACTAAATAGAACAAAAATTAACTAAAGCAAGACCTTTCACTACCTAGCCCAGCAAATCATAGAGAAGATCTTAACCTACCTAAACTCTATGTATAAAATGCAATGTCCAGACTGACGATCAACGCAGAGCCGATTCTATTAAAGCTAGAGATTTGAAATTTGGAAGGTACATCCGTCCAATAATGTAGAGGCGCGCTAAGAAATGATTTTCCAAAATTTGGAATTTAAAGGGTAGAAAATGCGAAAATTCATCACTTCCATAAGCAGCCCTATAACAGATGAAACAGCTGATTCGTATCAAATGCTTAGAAACACAATTCTAGGTGTGACCAGTTTATATTAAACCAAAATAACGTACATTTACATTCATGACCATAGCAATCAAATTAGCACATTAGAATGAGTTAATTATTTTTCAAAACCAACGACTTATTTAGGTTGGTTTAACAAAATAAAGACAAACACAAAGGAAAAATCAATGAACTGTATAATAATTCAAACATATAATTATAATTCAACATAATTGTATTGTTACACATTATAAATGAAACAGCTGATTTGGACCAAAAGTTTAACACAGTTTTAGGTTAGGCCTATAAAAGCAACACACTTTTCATGAAAGTTTTTCGAATTATTACCAGTACCAGGAGACCGAGCTAAAGCTCGATTATAAGCAGGGCTATGATTTCAATAATAAATATTGGATTATTGAGTTTTGAGGTTAGGCCTATAACATTAAACAACTAAATAATGGGTATATACAACATTAGGCTTACCTGTAATAAAAATACAGTTTAAAGGATTAACCATAATCTCAACGCTATGCCTCAGAAATAAGTCAGGCCTAAATTAAAGTTTAATATTTCAATATCGATTTAGGCCTAGGGCCTAGTTCGCTCACGTCAATAACTATTATTGCAAATTTCCGTGAACATCGTTTAGGTTAGGCCTATAACATTAAACAACTAAATAAAGGGTATGTTTATTTAGCAGAAGTATTCGTTGCCATGGTAACTATAAATAGATACAACATTAGGCTTACCTCTAATAAAATACAGTTTAAAAGAAAACAGATGATTATTGTAATGGCATTGAAAACATTTGCATCAGCTGTGCTTCGTTTAAAAGAAAACAGATGATTATTGTAATGACATTGAAAACATTTGCATCAGCTGTCCTTTGTGTTGTTTAAAATGGACAAATTTCACTTTTTAATTTAATAAAAAGACGTAGAAAACGAATTTTCCCAGACTGGTGACCATTTCCAATCGATTTCTCGTTGCCAAAAGCCCCATATAAAATCAAAAAATCAAAAATCCTTAGACGGAGATTCCAGATCCATTTAGCAGACAGACAATTATCTCTCGCTTTAGAAGATAAGATAGCAACCAGAATAACACATTAATAATAATGTTAATTTTTTAGGTTAGTTGGTTAATGTCTACGATAGTACTGTAAGCAGTGTTGCATTAATAGTAGCCTATAGACTTTTTATATGTTATAACCTTTAGTTTTTATAGAATTACTTTATTGTTTTCTTATAAAAAAACCTTCATTATTAAATCAAATATAAAACTAAATTATTTTTAAACTGATATAAGGTTGGGGTTTCATTTTATATGTTTTTAGGTACGGGAAATCTAATTTGACAGAGAAATGGTCGTATCGATTTTGGGTTAAGATTTTGCATACATATACCTTTCGTCCGATTACAATGAAACTCTAGTGAGTTTTTGTGGGCGTTATTGAATTAGTTCGGAGCCAGTTAAAGGGTCGTAGCGCTTCGGGCTCACTATTTTGAGTCAAAATTATGAAAATATCATGCAATAGCAAAGCATTGCCGGGTCCACTAGTATAACATAAAATAATAACTTTACCTACCTTAAAAAATTTATATTTAAAACAATAACATTATCATAATTGACCGAGCGAAGCAAGGTCTCCGTGTTAGCTCGACCGTTCGGCATTTCGTATGTGTGTCTGTCTGTCTCACGATTACGGCCAAACGCCTTGACCGATTTTGATGATTTTTTTGCATGAATGTTCCTTATTCCTAGGCCAAGCCACGTATGTATACGGTTTTTTCCATTTTCATTTTTAACCCCTTAAATAAAATAAAAATAGCGGCCGGACCTTTTCTCTCAGTTTAAGCTTTTTTCCAAAGCCAGTTTGTGGCTTAACCGTAAGCCGAATCAATCCAAAAACTAATAATATTTTGCTTGTAGCAAATTTGATTTTGAACAAAATTGTATTCTTGATTTTTTCCCGTATCTCTAACGGTAAGCTGCTCACAAAATGGCCGCAAACTTCAAATTTGTTAAAAAATCGTCTAAGGTTTTGTATTTCAACCATGTTTTTATAAGTTTATTCTAAACCAATTCAAAAGTGTTCCATAGATTTTTTGTAGATAAAGGTTTATAGAATTCATATATGCCCGTAAAAAAAATGATTGAAATAAAATTAACAAAGTTATTAGCTCAGGAAACAAGCATGTTCAGTACCGAAAGGAAAAAGTTCAACTTTAGGCCTACATAAAAAGTAGTAAAATTTTTTCATAATTGTAAAAAAGTTTCGTAATTTAGTTCTAAATAGAACTGTATAAAAATATTTATCAGTTTCAAATTTCTTATTTTGAAAACACCAGATTTTATGTTCGTACTACAAGACTGCTAACAAAACTAGGCCTACTTTTAAATAGTAATTTAGGAATACTATATCCTTTGCCCAAAAATGACATATTATTATAAGGAAGTGTAGAGAATAAATCAAAGAATTGAACTGTATGCTTGTAAATTATTATTCCATAAAAGTATTTGACTTAGCTTTACTTGAATTACAAAATGAGATGAAACAAATGAAACCTCGCGGCGATAAAGGACGTACAAAAAATGGCCGTTAGACAGCGTGGGAAGTGTTGGTACATGGGTTGAGATCACTATCACGACGCTTTAACATTGTTTATTTTCATTATTTCTAATATTGGAATATGATATTGAATTGTAAATACATTGTTAAGTTTTAGTTATTTAAGTATGTAAATATTTAATTATACGTTTTCCCTCTATAACGCGATATTTTTAGCTACCTTACGCATTATTAACCTAAATAAAACACAACGCCAACTAAAAGAAAATCTTTAGCAGTTAAAGCTCAAGAAAAGAAAAGAAAACGAGTACTAGAAACCCCGGAATCGTGGGAATTGCAAAATAATGTTTCACTGGCTAAACCTTCTGCTTACTTCCTTACCGGCACACTTTCATAGTAGGTAACTAAACAACAAACAAGTAACTATGTTTACCTTATAAAAACAGACAAATATTAAAACTAATAAATATCCAAAATATATCTAAATTAGTAAGAATAATAAATTTTTAATAGAATTATTGATTTAATTTATTATTTGAAAGTTCGAGTTGCTTTGAGTAAAGTCTTTAAGTAAGAATTTCTCGATGCTACCTGTAACTTGTCAACAATGCGCCCTTATGCAACTTAAAGAACTTTGTGCACTTTTCTGTAAAAAAAAAACTATTTTTTATAATATCTCTTTATCTGTTTTAATCTATTATTTATAAGTAAAAGTGTCATCTACATCAGTTACGTCGTTGTTGATGTAACGCAGTACAAAACATTCATTCGTTTACTCTTTATGTAGTTCAGCGACATTCCAATAATAAATGTAGGACTACGCTAAAGTTTTTATTTTTTTATGGTTTTCTTCAAGCTTCTTTTCACCTCTACTCTAAATATCTACACTGTGTAATGTGAATGTTTAACATCATCAAAATTATTAATGGCGACCGAATCTTAATAATTTATAAGTACAAGGTGTAGTCCAGGGAATGACGGTTCTCCGCTCATTCTTTAGGAAAATACCGATTTACAAGAAATTTGAATAGTTTTAAACAAAAGGGACCTTTTACTATAGGGGTGGATGTCACTCATTCTTGGGGGAGGGGGGGGGTGGAAATTATTATATTAAACATAACTACTGGAATCGATAGAGGAATTAAAATTCCAAGCAAAAGATTTCCTGTAAAGTTATTTAAGTCAACACTTTTTGAGTTATTCATGATAGAATATCTCGAAAACATTAGTTTTATCAAACAAATTGTAATAAACAAAAATGACACAAAAATACAAAAACAAAAGAAGACACGTAAAAAAGCAAGAGTAAACAATGTAACTTTATTTTAATTTTATTCTTATTTCTCAACGATAAAAATTAATTGAGATATGACCGTTTGAAGTTTGCGTTTGAGTGCTAGGCTTCTTCGAGCCCTTTAAACTAAAAAATTTCTAAAAAGAAAACTTCAAACTTCAAAGAAGTTCAACATTACATCTCTCGTAGAAGTTGAAAAAAATTAATTTTTTCGGAGACAGTTTGCAACATGTTTATTTATAGCATTGGTAAATACCAATGAACACATAGCTCGTAGATGTTAATATAGTAGTACTAGTAAACCCCCGTAAAATTCACAGGCGGATTAATTAGATACACATCAGAAAGACTTCATTTATACAAAATACAATTTAAAAACATCACACTTTATCTAGGCCTACTTAACTATGCTGGATTTTTAGCTCGGTAAATTTGAACAATTATAATAATTATAAAACTATAGGAATATTTGATAACATTTTGTATTTATGTAGCCTATGTTATTATATATTTAAAGAAAGATAAAAATATTATCTATTAATTACTTTTTATTTCTTATTGATAGATCAAATGATTTAGAGGTTATTAATATTATAGTGAAGAAATTAATAATCGAATATATTTTTATGTTATACGAAAATGTTTCCGAAGTTAAACGAATAGGTATTTCTTCTTTAATTTTGTATAAACGAATATTTTGATGATAAAAGGTTCTATTTATATCAAAGCAAATATTATAACTTATTATAGCATACATTAGTTCTATAACTCATATTTAAAAAAAATCAACTTCGTAAGATTTTTTTAGCTTGATATCGTTTAACTATTACGAATATAATAAACATAACTCTAAATTCTGGAACGTAATTCCCTACATAGTGAACCATTTAAATGTTTTAATGGTGCATGGTGTGTGTGTGTAAGTGTGTATAAGACTAAAGTTGTATATATAAACATAACCCCAAAATATAATCTATACTGGGTTTTTTTAAGTACATATGATGGGTGAAATTAGCTGTTATATATTACTGACGTACGTACGTATACTCGTTTTTATAGGAGTTGATGTTATCTTGTACTATTGCGCGTTTACAGTTTAGTTGATAGCATTGGCCTTAAGGAGGCTAAATTGACAACCACATTGAATTATGAATATCCTTATCTCAGTGTTTAATTCAAGATCCAAATTTATTCATTTCAGTAACGTACCTCATGTTTAAGTAAAACCCATTTCATATAACTAATAACTAGTTTAAATGAGTTTTATGAGGTTGTGATGTTTTTATGCTGGCTACTAGCGTAAAATCTCTGTTTGAATAGCATGGGCAATGCCTGCCCATTTAAACATTTAAAGCTATCGAAAAATATTGGTTTTTAATTTTTTCATAAGGGATGTTTATAAGGGTTAAAAGGTTGTACCACATAGTGAATTACGTTCCTGAATTTAGAATTATGTTTATTCTATTCGTAATAGTTATAAACGATCTCAAACTAAAAAACTCAATTTTCACATTTGTCATAAGGGGTGGATTTTAAAGATTGAAACGTTGCAATGCATAATAAATTATATTATACTAGGCGAAATCCCTGCTTGCTCCACATGCCAACCCCGTTGGAACCTTCTATACACATAATCATGTTTATGTTTTCTTTGTAATAAAGGTGTAGGATTAATAATAACCCCAAAGCTAAGATGGTAAATAATGTTAAATGTTAAAATCAAACTATTTCGTATGTTTTATAACAACAGTTATAATAAAGGTTAAAAGAACCAGCAAGGCTCAGGTCTACACTTTAATAAAAACCTAACCACAAAGTTAGAAATTTAAATAATTGGTTCAAAGTTTGAAATCAACTGTTAATGGAAATATTAGAGCAATCAGCTGTTTTATCTGTTATTTCATTCAATTGGTTGCTATGGTAATACTAAATGTAAATGCATATGTTGGTTCATCAGTCTAGGACTAACCTAAGAATTTTTTTCCGACCAAATTTATAAATATTGAAGTACAAATTGTTTTTATAAAAATGAATTATAGCCTATGTTACTCAGGAATAGTGCAGCTTTTTATTAGTAAAACTATGTTTTCAATCGGTTCAGTAGTTCCAGAGATTACCCCTTACATACAAACAAACAAAAAACAAATTTTACCTCTTTATAATATTGGTATAGATTAACAGAAAATTGATTTTTAGTTTCATATAAATACATACATCATTAAAACTTTTCAAGCTGTTGAAAAATATAATAATTTAAATTTAATCACAATAACCACCTTTAGTAATGGTTTGAAAGTGTTAAAACGTTATAGTAAATCAAGTCCTAGGACAAAAACAATCTTTATTCAACACATTTCAATCTATTAAATAATTAAACTTTCAGATTTAACATTTTTGCAAAAAGGGGATGTTTTACCCCTAAAAAAGAATGCGCCCACATAATGTTGAGGTCACTTTTAAAGTAGATGGTAAAGCGAGCTTAATTTCAAACTTTTATGAAAATCGGTCTTATTAGAAAGAATTTAGAGTTTATACTTCATTTTAACCGTCATGTACACTGGGTTAATAAATGGGTGATATGAGTCAGGATAGCTCCAACCAACTCAGCCACACTTAACCGAGCATAGCATTAGTAAATATTTTTGGACGTAGTGAAACTGCCCCGACATTTTGGGTAATTTTGAAACGATGAAACTGCCCCGCTCATTAAAGAGGATTAGGAAGGGTCGCCTAGCAAGACTAGAAATGCTGAAATTGCCCCGAGTGCCCGGCCAGGTAGGTGAAACTGCTTTTCCTGTCGTCGACAACCTAACCTAACCTAACCCCTAATAATACAACCGATTTTATTACACTAACGTTTATCAGCTAGTGATTCCTGATATCGGTGGCAGTTAATAGAAGACTGCAGTCACTGACAGGACGTAGGGACACAAATAATTCCATTTTTTCCCCAGTCCAGTAGCCACTACTATAATATCGCAGGGACAAAAATTAATAACGCAGTAACAGGCGCTTGGGGCAATTTCAGCATTTCTGGTCTGGAGAGGCGACCCTTCTTGATCCACTTTAATGAGCATCCATTTCAAAAGTACCTAAAATATCGGGGCAGTTTCAATGTCCTCATATTTTTTACTAAGTGCGGAAAACTTTTACAAGCATAATAACCTGTACACAACATGTTTGCTGATCAAACCCGCTACTTTAAGAGGACAAATTCGTCTATTACAACAACTAGGCCTATGGGTTAATGCCATTGGAGGATTTGGAAAGGACGAAAGGAAATTTAGGTTTGTAATGTTAACTAGGCCATGGAAGGAAAAGAAGTGTTGAAACAACATAGTGTATAGCTTTTTTGTTCTACTTTTTCTTATTTTGGAAGTTGTATTTCAATAATAAACCAAGACGCACTATTCCATTCCCCGAAGTATTTGATTTAGATTCTATTGTTTGACAACACGTATTTTTTAAATTTCTATTTTTAATTTCATAACCTACCTTAAAAACTTCAAACATCCTAATTGTATGTTACCTAACTTATGTGTTTTTATATTTTAAACTTAAAGTAGACAGTCGTGCAAACTTAATGCAATGTTATATGCAAGAGGGTTTTATATATATTTAGGTAATTATTGTTACAAAAACGCTTATTGCCTCTTAAAAATAAATTTCTACTTAAAACAGAAATCCGTGATAAATGTACCGACGGGTATATTGAAAATCATCATAATCAATTTTCAGTATACCGCATAAACAGAAAACATGTACCTACTACATATCAACTACAATAACCTAACCTTTAAATTCTGAGGACTGGATTTAAAGGTTAGGTCTGAGGACTGGATTTACACAGGCATAAATGTAGAAAGAAGTATGCAACTGCTTTCATAAGTATATTCAAAGAATAATAACAAAGCGAAGGAATAGGCCTACGTATAATCATCGTAAATAATCGATACTAATATTATAAAGAGGTCAAATTTGTTTGTATGTAGAGGGTAATCTCTGGAACTACTGAACCGATTGAACAAATAATAGTTTTACTAATAAAAATAGACACTATTCCTGAGTAACATAGGCTATAATTCATTTTGATAAAAACATTTTGTATTTCAATATTTCTAAATTTAGTTTGTAAAAATCTTAGGTTAGGCCTAGACTGAGGATTTTGACATTTATATTATTTACCATCATAGCTTTGGGGTTATTACTACACCTTTATTATAAAGAAAACATAACATGATTACGTGTATATAAGGTTCCAACGGGGTTGGCGTGCGGAGAATGCAGGGGTTTCCCCTAGTATATAATAAAATGGTTTTTAGGAAAGAATTCCGTTTTTAAAGAACAGATTTTTTCAAGTTTTTCCCTGCGAATGCCCTTAAGTTATTTAGCGTGATGTTTAGTAAGTATCACACTTTGACATATTGCATACATCACCTGCATAAACTACAATTCCCAGAGATGATGGCGTTTATAATTATTTACTCCAGATTTGTAAAATATAAAGGAATCACACCTATAAAATAAATTGATTTTTTATTGGGATTTTCAGATACTGTTGTGAATAATTTTAAAATGAAAGTAAAATTTCTGTTTTTAGTTAATAGTTATATTTTTTTTAAAACATGACAACCCAATCTAAATAATAATTTAAATAATGATTTAAATTAATTTCAAACTTTTTATAACTATTAATCAAAATTAAAATATAAATTACGAGTGCAACTTATTTTACTGTGTAAGTTCAAATTATTTAGCGCTAGCAATATTTACACATATTATTTTTTAAACGACTTTATTTAAATAAACTGCTTTATACACATTATATTAACTTTATCATTGACTGTAATTTTATCAATTACGTGTTATATTATTTGTACACAAAATATGCAGAAATAAGAATAAATTATTTACATTTCTGAAACAAAACAAACAGTATTTCTTCCAAAGCGTTTCAAACTTAGGCCTATAAATTTCAAAACTATGCAATGAGTTGCATTGAATGTATTTATTTTCCTCAGCAAACCCTATCTGGAAAACTACCCCTCGAAGTTTCACAGCGACTCGATCCAGATAACTGAAGCTCAAACAGTAACAAATTTGTAATCCTCGAAGAGGGGGTGAAATAGGGGTAGTTTATACCCTCCGTTGCGCCTGCGCGTCGCGACGGATCAGGACCAATCCTAACGTCGCAGAACATCGCGTCGAAATGGCGAGCCGATTCTATGCACTCTTGCCAAGCGATAATCGACTTTATCGTCGCCGTTCCTTAAGGTTTAAAATCCGATAACGTTTAACGAAAAATATCTATTCCCGAAAAGCAAATTTAATTATCACATCATTAGGAAAGCCCTATTGGTTCCTACGACCGGGAGGGGATCCCGAGCCACTTTCAGCGTGATTTCCGCCCGTGAATAAGCTACCTCCGTTGTCTCAGTCCTTCCGCGTCTTTTCACGCTAATTGTTGCGTCCGCGTCTAGTGTGTCAGGAAGTGATGATGAAGACCGCGAGGCGTCTGTGAAGGACCGGAAGCTAGGAGTCAGTTTTTCATCGAGCAAGGTACGTCAGGTGTCCTACATTGGCAGCAAATGTTTGTTTACAAAATAAAATACGTGTCACCTAGCTTTATATTAGTTCTTACAGTCCTTGTATTGATATTAAATTATACTCATTGTATTGAGTAAATGTTATTTAATATTGTAAATAAAATAGTGCAGTTTTTTACCATTCAATTATTTTAGTTACTTTTCGCCACTGTCAGACGTTTTGAAGCTTTTATTAAAGTTTATTTTTATTTTTAACCAATACATGGTATTTGTGTACATGTTACACAATTTATATTAGAAGGCACTTTCTAGTTACAGAGTGGATTCAGTTACAGATACAAATATAGGATTTCAGTTCTCAAAATAAGTTGGATAAAAATTATCAATTTTATTTGAAACCATAACAAAACAATAATTAAATATTCTCTTTTATTACATTACAAATAAATAGAGAATTCTTCGATAAAAGAAAGACAAAGTTAAACATCGGCAAAGTTTTACGTCTTGTAAATAATGTAATGTAAATAATAAATTTAATTTTTAGATTTAAATGATTTGCGTGATGTCTTGTATGATATATTTATTTAGTTAATTTGGCTGATAGTGGTTAAAAACAGAATCTGTAACAATAAATCCGTGCACATATTAAAATATTGTTGAAACAACATCATTTATTTTTCATTCTTTTCAACTTTTAAATAACGTGTTCTAGAGTATAGTTTTATTTTTGCTCCTGTTTATTTTGTATGATTCATAATAGATTTTTCTGCAATACATAGTTTTGTACGCTTTATATGGTGTATTATTAATAGGCTATCAACATTTGTGTTATCCTGATAGATACATTTATGGACTTATAAGTAATATAAATTTTAATGAGAGATTATTGTATTTAGGAAATTGTTTGATAGAGTATTTGGATTTTCGTTTAAAATCATTACAACAAGTAATATTATATTCAGTTTTTAATAGTTTACATAGAATGAAATTTCTATAAACTGTTATAAAAGTCCATATAACACGCACAAAATATATGTTTTAAATATGTTTAAGCACAAAACTTATACAAAATAACAAAATATTTATGTTCTACTTATAGTTGCACAATAATTATTATTTAGGACTATCAGAGCGCTAATGTTTTCATGTTTTAATGTAAGAAGAGTTTAATCAATCGTTTTTGTTATTACCGTTTATTTTGTATTGAATTTTGTCTCCTTTTTTCGACTCTGTACAGAATCTCATTTAGATCAAACTTAATTTATGTTTTACTATTATAAAGTAAAGCAATTAAATTGTAATAAGAAGTAACAATTTGCAGTACACTGGGTACTAGTTCGATTATTTTGTGTCAACTAGTAGAACGATGATTTTTCAAACTAAATAATTGACTATGTTCTTTTTATATTTTACGGAACAATTTTTGATTTAAGATGTAATACTGTTTTAAATGTTTCATTGTTGTCAGTGACATCAGAAGAAGGGCAGTATATTTTAAAATCCGTACAAATTCAGACACAATGAATTCGTAAAATACTGATAAAATTATTATTCCGCCAAAAGCATATTCGAAAGAACAAATCTGTAAAAGTAGCAAACAAAACTAGGCCTTAATTTTTTTTCAACGTTTTAAGTTTTAAACTGGAGTTAAATCTATTCTTAAATTCATGTACAGCGTTTTAAATGAAATAATACAAAATAATTTCAAGAGGGCTTTCAAAAACACAATTTGATTAAGATACCTCTAAAACTCCTATATCTGTAATAATCTAATGCTTTCTTAATTTGTAAAATCTGACGGTAAAATGTCAGTAAATTGATTTCCAAAATATCTAGCACCTATAGGCCTACATTCATTTTAATTATATTATTCAAAAATATGTCCTCAGTTTTATGCATCCTTCAACCAAAATTTTACTAATAACAATGTTTTCTTCAGTTTTCAGTAGCCATTTTATTCTACGATTTTAAATTTTTTTAAAGCCATAAACATTTTTACAAACCTAGATATGTTTCTAAACATTTCATCTCAGAAATGATATTCTGCGCAAATATTTATTTAGTGTTTTACCTGTTATTCAAATATTTTGATGTGCACTTAATTTGTTTATTAAAATGTAGGCATAATGAAACACTATTTATTATATAATATCAAATCCGATCAAATCTAATAGTAGGCTATTATAAAAAATTAAAACGTATGTTTATAGCTTAGATGCATTATTATTATGTAGATTAAAAAAACAACAACAATAATTTAGCTAGTGTTACTTCAAAAACGATTATGTTTTACTTTCATAATATTTTCTTTCGTCAAGAAGTCGGTAAATGTCAGTTATTTTTAATGACTTTAAGAGCACACACATTTATTTGCAATTTATTAATATTGCTACAACTTGTGTCACAAATAACAATACCTTATACAATATGTCTAAGTATTATTGTGTAACTATAACTATGACGCATTGCATGTAAATTTACAACCAAAGAGGCACTAGAGTCAGAGTGTGGCACCCGCCGTAGGCTGTTATAACTTGTGAGTTTGGCCTAAAGTGGAACGCGTGCTGATCCTTCTCGGCTTTGTCACTGCGAGGGTGTTCGACTAGTTATGTGTTTGTAACTAAGTCTCAAGTAGCCACTTCATTTATATGCCTTCTAGCTAGCCATTTATTTAAAGTAAACTGTGGATTTCTTGTTTCCAAATCTAGGTTATAACTTATAAATAATAATTATAATTCAAACAATAGTAGTGCTGGGTATTTAATATTCTTGGGATGAAATATAATCATGCCGGTGTCAATAAAATAGGAAAATAATAACAGAAGTAACATAATAGTGACGAAATTTACACAGTTTTTACGTTATTTAGAAAAAATAGCGTATTATTTAAAATAAAGCGAAAGTAAACAACAATTCTTATATATTTATCATTTCTCAAAGGTGTTTTGTCGCTAAGAGAATCTCCCTTAATTCTTCATCAAAATTCATTATTTAAGCATTATTTTAAAGCTTATGTTCCCCTGTATTGACAAAAAATAGACAAACAGCTTAAAGTTCATATTTTCATTACAAAAATGTATTAAAATTTTTTATTTTACACTTCATGTGATTGTAGAATAAAATCACGCGCCTAATGAAAGGCGCCATCTATTAACAATCTGTTTAACTAACAGTCAGCCGTTAAGTCAGATAGTTTATACGGTTCTTAATGAGAGTGCCCATCTGCAATATCTCCCTTAATTCTTCATCAAAATGAAGAATTATTATGATGATTATTCAAGCATCATTTTAAAGCCTATGTTCCCCGCTATTGACAAAAAATAGACAAACAGCTTAAAATTCACGTTTTCGTCACCATAAAATATTTAAAAACCTTTTATATTACTTCATATGATTCCTAATAAAAGGCGCCATCTATTAACAATCTGTTTAACTAGCATGACAGCTGTTAGTCATATTGTTTACATTCTATATGCAAGTGTAATAATATATCACGCAATTCAATCAAATTAAATCAACGTAAAGCGTTATATATATTTTTATAAACTGTTATTTATAGACAAACGTAAATAGTTATATGTAATTAACTGAATTAAATCAACGTATTAAATCAGGTAAGTGTAGGCCTACTCCTAACTTGCGAAATATTCGCACAGGTCAACTAGTAGTCGATAAATATTCAAGAAGTTCTTGCCAAAGATTATACCTATATTTAACAAATTTAAAATGTAAAACCTTAGAGAACAAACTTCTCCAAGGAAAACGATCAAGATAAAAATAAACAATGCAGATTTTATAAGACAATCACCAGACAATAACGTAACGTCTATCCGATTATAATCCAAGAACCACTGTTCCGATTTCCATATAGTTTTTCCACATGAAAGCACGTTTCGGGAAAAGCTTATGGCTGGTATCATAAAATAGACTCAAATTTCCATTTACATTGAGGTATAAGTTTGACTGATTTTATCGCCTAATAATGATATGTGCCACTTATATTTGGTTAGCACTTATGGTGAAAGTGAAAATAAAAACCTAATCATCAAAATAATAAATGGAAAAAAGGAAAATGGAAAATAATAATATTTTTAAAAAAGGTCTAAAAAGTTAGAAACATCATAAATTATATATTATAGTATTAAATTTGATTTTATAGTATGCAGTAAAATAATAACGCATGCTCTTCAGTCCTGGAAAATTACAAATGTATTTTTGTTTCTTTCTGTATATTATTTATAACGAGATATGTCTCACATTGAAACAAAATTAAAAAATAAACCATCCCCTACTTTGAAAAAAACTGTATTTTCTTTAGGTGATATCCGGTTTTAATATTTAAGTAAATACACAAACTATTTAGTCTTTATTTATTTCTATTTAAAAAATAATAATATTAGGTCCAAATTGTTTCATCAAGCACATTTTCAACAATGTCACTAAATCCAAGACTATCTCTGAAAATAATCAAAGAACGAACAAATTTAAAAAATATAGTAGGGACATACTATTAATTAATGACTATAATACAAATTACATGGATGATGAAAAAAATAATTTATCAGAAGTTTCCTACGAATTGTGTTCCTTGTTCCGGGAACTGTACCAAAAGTACCTTTGCACAGGATTATAGTAAATTTCAATGCCTTTCGAATGATTTAACCCCCAAATTGTTCTCGGGCTTAT
The DNA here is from genome assembly GCA_018207615.1 of Philaenus spumarius. NCBI lineage: Eukaryota > Metazoa > Arthropoda > Insecta > Hemiptera > Aphrophoridae > Philaenus > Philaenus spumarius. The sequence continues at coordinate 44,057 of JAGFPH010001072.1, forward strand.
ATGAGTGGGAGAAATTGCGCAATTATCTTACATGGATAGTGAAAAAAATCATATTTTGGGAGTTTCTTACGCATTTTGTTCCTTGTTCCGGGAACTGTACCTAAATATCTTTGCACAGGAAATTAATTGCCTTTCAAATGATATAACTCTCAATTGTACTGTTGCTTATATATTCCTCAAATCCCTAACCAAAAACGATTAAACGTTCTAACTCCGCCATTTTGAATCGGATCGAAAAACAAAAAGTCTATATCTGAAGAATCCTATTAGGACCCTTGTACAAAAAAATCAGCAATTTTGAAGCATATTTATTACCACAATAAAACAAATATATATAACAAATTAATGAATTTTTTGTATTGTCTCCAAATGATCTGAAACTTATAGAAACGAAGTCGTACCCTTCGACCAACCGTTTTCAACTTGGGTCTCGTCACAGATAAAAGAAAGTTTAGTCTCATGTAATAGCTGTTATTTTCTTAAAAATTCGGCTAAAAATAATATTGCTTAGGCTAGTTTTTGTTAAAAATTAATAAATTTCACAATAATTTCATCAAAATTACAAAATGTAACAATTTAAAGTAAATTTGAAGTTTTGTTTTACCATCAGACAAAATTTAAATGCCTTTATGAAGTAAAAATAATAAAAATTGCACTAACTTTAATGTTTTATAAAGTACAACAAATATTGTACCCGAGATACCCTTAGTCCCAATGTTTTCTTCAGGAGATATTAAAATGTTTAAGCTGTTTCTATAAATGTGTACAACTATTGAGCAGGCTCACCAAATTATTGCACTAAACACAAAACATTTCCACATAAGCATTGATTTATGTCTCCTCTGATCAAGGATAATTTACATCCACTGAAAAGTAAAGTGATCAACAAATTAAATAGGCTACGTTATTTACACTAAACGATGACAGAGAAGCATAATCATCACTTGGACAACAAAAATTAAAACAATACAAAGCCTAAAATGATACCAATGAGAATTCTAAAAAATGCGTGGTTTTACGATAGAACTAAATTGAAATGTAAACTAATTTTGTAAACTTTTGTATTTGTTTTATCACACTTTCTTTAATGTTATGTGTGCCTTTAAATGCTTATGAATGAATGCGTTTAAAAACAGCAGAAATAATTGTATGCTACTTTCCAATACAGAAAAAATAGACTTTTTGTGTAAAGATCAAAATTCAGTAAATTTTCCAGTAAACCATTTTCTTAAATTTCTTGAATCAATGAAAGGACACGGTAAACAGATTTGATAAATATTTACGGTATTTATGAAAGTAGAGAAAAATATAACAAGAATAAAAAAAATGAAATGACGTATATGAACGGTACTTAAAACTGCTGCAATGACTTCATTCCACTTGCAAAATTGGCGTAAGAAATAGTAACAGAAATTGTTTTTAATACTTTCAGCAAATACTTAAAGAACTGCAAACTTTAAAAGAGCCTTACTTTTAATGCAATAAGCTTGCCGAATGGCACCTCAACTTCAAAACATAAAGTTAAAAATAAAAATAGTAATAATAATTTACGAGTTACAATAATATTATTGAAAATTAATCAATTTGTATTTGTACTGTATTCACAATAAGATAAATATTAGTTCAGTGAGCTACCAGAACATGCGTGTTGCACTGAAAGAATATTATGACATAAAACCTCGTCACCCATAAACACTTGTCTGGCGGGATCGTACAGCATGACATTGTTTAGGCTTATTGTACCCGGAACTTTTTATGTTCTTTTCATGTCTAGTATTTTCACGCAGATTTATTTTCCAACATGTATATATATTTTATGTCTACATTTGCTTTGATTTCTGTACACTGTATTGGAAAAGTAGTAACATAACTATAATAGAAACTAGTATTACTTTGTAAACATTGGAACATGTTATAAAATGTAATTGACTGAAATATTATAGTAATCGCTGTCAGTTATTAAAACGATAATCATTTATTTTACGGTCAAGTCTATATTTAGTCTACCTGGAAGTTATTGTTAGTATAGGGTACAATATATGACTAGTTAAAACAATTTATAACTGACTGGCTGATACAAGCAAGTTTGCAAAGTAAACCAAACTTAAATTTATAGAAAGCAAATATCAGCTGATTCAGAATCCAGTAAACTCCAAAATCATCATAAAATACAGTGTTCCATAAAAAAATTCGAAAGTTAACCTCCGATTTCCAATATAAAAACTGTACTTTAAAATTAGAACATGTAGCGTAATAAACAGAGGGCTTTCGATAAACAACAATTTGCAACAATGAGAATGAACAACTGATAATAAACATCTGTTATCAACTTCATTTTTCATGAGTGACAAATCTGCAGTTTTGTCACTTAATTCCATTGCTTTATGGGTTTAAAAAATTAGCAAACACCGTATTTGTTGATTTTACAAAGTTATTAGTTTGTCTAAACAGTGCTTTATTAGTGTTGATTCATTGGTTCAAAACGTTTCCTTACAAAAATAACTTCCGCTCAGATAGGGTGTTTAAAAACTTTATACCCCTCTAACTGTTAAACGGTTAGTCAAATCAAAAAAACACCAAGATCAAAAAAGTCTTAAAATAACTTTTAAAATCCATAATCATCATAAAACATAGGGTGTTTCATAAGAAATTCGAAAGTTCACCGCCATGTTGGAAAATGGCGGCCATTGACAAATATTATAACTAAATATTTTTTAATTTATTAAAAATCAAAGGATGCTCTCCCATTTTTCGTTTGCTGTCAAATTTATAGTTTACAAGGTACCAATGGTGGCCCATTTAAAAAAGACACCTGTTTACATAATCTGTTTTTAATACTCAAGGTCTCCGATTCGAATCCAGGTCAAGACACGTGTGTGGACATTTATTTTTAAAAACATTTATGGAGTTCCATATAGTAATTTGCATGACTTTTTCAAAAGTAGGATTTAATTTAAGCTTTAGTTTCTTTTAGCGTACTTTTTTATTAAATTAACTTTACAGTTTTCACAAGAAGTTAGTTTTATAAGCTTTAAACACAAGTTCGGAAATTAATTCGGGTCACTGGTCCAGTTTTTATTATTTGGTTTTCAAATTGTTTCAATTATACTGTTGTGATTTGTTTTCCGAAGAATTTTGAATTTGTTATTACAATCAACAATTTTGAATGATAAATCTATTTTCGCATTTATAGTTTTATTCACAAAACATAATGCAATTGTTTACTTGCATTTACTGCTTTACTGGATGCATATGTTGTCAGATTAGTGTACGTATTTCTTTTTACAAAAAATATGCAGTCAATAAAATAGCAAAATTTGTAGATCACAAATTGTTATCATTACATATGCATACGCATATGGCAATTTAGAAAAAGATTGTTCCAGTACTGCTGTGTCGTTGACCTGCATAGACTGACAATTGAATGAGTACTTTTTTGTTTGCTTACTTTGTGTAGGTTAATGAAAATGTTGGGTGTAGGTTCGATCGCCAGTAACTAGAATAACCAACCAGCGAACCTGCGTACATCCTCCTTTTCAAGAGAAATTATAATCTATGTCTTCCCTTTACAGACAAAAGAAACACATCTTTACTAATATTATACAGAGGTAAAATTTGTTTGTTTTTTTGTATGAAGGGTGTAATCTCTGGAACTACTGAACCGATTGAAAAAATATTTTCCCTAATACAAAGTTACACTATCCCTGAGTAAAATAGGCTATAATTCATTTTGATAAAAACATTTTGTATTTCATTATTTGTAAATTTAGTCGAAACAATTTCTTAGGTTAATCCTAGATTGATGAAAAAACACATGTATTTACATTTATTACCATAGCAACCAATTAAATAAAATAACAGAAAAAACAGCTGTTTGCTCTAATAGTTCCATTAACAGCTGATTTCAAACTTTGAAGCAATTATTTGTATTTATAACTTTTAGGTTAGGTTTTTATTAAAGTGTAGACCTGAGCCTTGTAGTTTCTTTTAACCTTTATTATAACTGATGTTATAAAATATACGAAATAATTTGATTTTTCACATTTAACATTATTTATCGTCTTAGCTTTGGGGTTATTAATCATACACCTTTATTATAAAGAAAACATAACATGATTAAACAATTTATATAAGGTTCCAACGTGGTTGGCGTGTGGAGCACGCAGGGGTTTTTCCTATTTGCATAAATTCATCTAATTGTAAAATGTGTAATTCAGAAAAAAATTAAGATGAATAGTGTAAGTAATTGGTTTTTGAACCAAATCCATGACAAACTCAACTTACATTAACTACCTCATCTTCTCTAACTGAAGGTCTACTCAAATAAAAACGCTCAGCTGTCCGCCAGGTGGCGTGTTGAACAACATTTTAACGAAATAATCTGCCTCCTACCCCTCCTATAGCCGAGTTGATTGAATTAATTAGCCATTTCCACTCCGGCGCGTGCATAACTACAACCCTTAATGGCCTTTTGGCAACACTGTATTTTTGTAGTATTTTCGCTGACAGCCTAATAAGGAATACATTAACATGGAGTTTAAAGTGGTTGCGTCATTGTTGTACAGCCGAGTGCAAACAAAAGTAGGTATTTGTTATTCAGGTTGTGTATAAGGGAAAACGTATTTTTTAAATAAGAATATTTTATGTTGTGTAATTTTTTTTTTTATATGTGCAAGACTTTAAAGAATTTAACTAAACCTAAACCAAGTAGGTCTCTTTTAGAAAAATATTGCACGAGTTCTTCAGAAAGTAATAAACAATAATAAGGGAGTAATACGTAATGAAATAATAGTGCACATACTAATAATTATAATATAATGTTTCTCAAATGAGTTTTTTGTCACTAAGCTATATCTCTCTTAATTCTTTATCGAAATTAATTTTTCAAGCATCATTTTAAAGCTTATGTTCCCCGCTATTGACGAAAAATAGACAAAAAAAACTTAAAATTAATGTTTTCGTTACAAAACTTGAGTAAAAAAACTTTTATATTATCTATATATATATAAAAGCGAAATACCACTTACTCACTCACTCACTCATCACGATTTCTCAAAAACTACCGAACGGATTGGAATGAAATTTGGTATGTAGCTTCCTCTAGGGCCATAGGTGCTCACTAAGAAAGGGTTTTTTAAAAAAATCGAAATTTTAGAGGGGGGTGGTTGGGGGATCAAAGTTATTAAATCACGATTTCTTCAAAACTACCGAACGGATTGGAATGAAATTTGGTATGTAGCTTCCTCTAGGGCCATATTGCTCACTAAAAAAGGGTTTTAAAAAATTGGAAATTTTATTTAGGGGGTTTGAGGGGTAAAAATTACTAAATCACTATTTCTCCAAAATTACCGTCTCCTAAATAGCGTAGTCTTTTTTTTTCATGACCACAGTAGGATACACACGGGTATTCAACAAACACTTAACAAGGATACAATTATGTTAAAAAGACTGAAAAAACCAACCACCACGAGCAACTCCGTACGGATCAGCTAGTACTTCATATGGTTCCTAATTAAAGGCGCCATCTATTAACAATCTGTTACTAACATGACAGCTGTTAGTTAAATTGTTTACATTCTATATGCAAGTGTAGTGTAATCTATCACGCAAACCAATTAAATTAAACCAACATAAATAAATAAACGTAAATTACTTATAATTAAATCAACATATTAAATCTGGTAAGACTCCTAACTTGAGAAATATTCGCACGGGTCAACTAGTTATAATTATTACAAAACTAAATAAACACTGCTTGCTCAAGTGGGGGATCCAATTAAGCTTAAAACTAAAAATATGTAGGAAAACTATTGGATATTGGATAAATCTCGCTCTCCTTTTACTTTATTTATTTCAGACTAGGGTAGACCCCTGCGTGCTACGCACGCCAACCCAGTTGGAACCTTCTACACACATAATCATGTTATGTTTTCTTTATAATAAAGGTGTAGGATTAATAATAACCCCAAAAATAAATGGTAAATAATGTTAAATGTTCAAGTTAAATTATTTCGAATATTTTATAACAGCAGTTATAATAAAAGTTAAAAGAACCATCAAAGCTTAGGTCTACACTTTTAATAAAACTCTAACCTAAAAGTTATAAATACAAATAATTGATTCAAAGTTTGAAATAGGTGTTAATGGAAATATTAGAGCAAACAGCTGTTTTATCTGTTATTTTATTCAATTGGTATAATTTAATGAATGTAAATACATTCAAGAAATATGTGTTGGTTTATCAGTTCAGTCCTAACCGAAGATTTTTCCGACTAAATTTACAAATATTGAAATAACAAATGTTTTTTTTATCAAAATGAACCATATAATATGTTACTCAGGGATAGTGACATTGTTAAAACAATGTTTTCAATCGGTTCAGTAGTTCCAAAGATTACCCGCTACATATATACAAACAAACAAATTTTACCTCTTTATAATATTAGTAGGCTATAGACACATTTCATTTTCCTTTCGTTCCTTTGATAATGTAAAGTATGTGAAATTCACTTAAACTCAATAATGTAGTTATTCAACATCCATAAACTGTCTAAACGTATCTAAAGTCAAAACTAGGGAGTTGCTTCTTTTACTTTCAGGTTAAATTACTAAATTAAAATTATGTAGGCCTATGTCGATTTCATTTTGGTTGAGAATCATTTTGTAACTAGAACTGAGGTCTATCTATAATTATATTTGTATATGTGTGATGTCTATAAGCTCTTAATTACAATATAGGTTATTACACATTTGCCATTACGAAATTCATGGCATACGTAAATATTAATTTAATTGGTGGTATGCGAATACTATATTGGTTTAATCTATTTTTTAGAAATTTCATAAACCCTTTTTTTTTAAATGCCCATAAATTATAATTTATAACAACATAATCAACAAATCAAAATGTCGTGTCTAATTTTCCATTGCCCTTACAGCATTAAAAACATTAGCAGGGATAAAATATCGAGGTAATATAGGATGCCGTGGTGGTTGTGCAAGATTTGTTTTTCTTCTGCCTCAGCATGAGTCGGAAACCGCGAATATAGTGAGTCGTGGCTGGAAGGCATATATCAAGCAGGCAGGGGAGGCCGACATATGCGAATACTTCTTCATTGTATTTTTCTAAACGGAGTGTTTTGTTTTACTATGCTCGTATAATGTTCCAAACAGTGGTTGAAATGTATATTTATTTAAAATAGATTGAGATTTTGTTGTTTTACATTTCGTTAATAAAATCAAATTGATTTAGACTTTGTTGTACTAAACTAGAGAATGAGTTAGTATTTAAAGAACATATTCTATGATTCCTTATTTAAAAAAAAAATAGAACCCTTATTGAATCATCCGTTTGCCAGTTTTTTCTGTCAAATGTTGCTAAACAATTAAAGACTATGACATAGTTTTATAGCTTCCTACCAGCATTTTATCCAAAGTATAATGAATTTATTACAAAATATTTGCCTACAAATGTTGGCTTCTCAAAAATACATAATTTAGTATACTTGCATATACGGAATTTTCCAAAAATAATTAAAGATCTGAAAATTACATTTCCCAATTTTGTAACTTGTAGTTTTCATAAAAAATTAGTATAAAGTTTGCTCAAAATTTAATTTCCTCGTTTAATTTTTGAAGTAATGATTTTAAGAAAATTGACTCCGTTCTGTTGAGTGAGTTAAAATGAGTTTTTATTGAGAGGGCTGAATCGAAGAACATTCGTGGCGCGTTTCTTACTCACTTGCCCGGTTGTATTTCAAATGGGCGAAAGGCGCAAAAGGCCGGGAAATTTGTTTACAATTTTGAAATTTACTGTAAATCTTTTAATAATTAAAGTTGTTTCAGCCATTCGACTCGTACTTGTTCTAGACGTAGGCTTTGATACCTGATGTTTGAAATCGAACTGAAATCGTTTAAGTTGTTTGGTCGGGACTGTATTATACATGATTTTCTTGCGACCATCTTAATACCGGAGCAGTTTCCGGTTTGGCCTAAAGGGAGCAAAATTATTTTTAGGTTATGATGTTCGAAATGGTTTCTGTTAACAACCTAAAAGTAATTAACAGAAACAATATTGAATGTTCTTTCTTTTATTGACCTTAGATCTGCATGAATTTGGTTTTGTTGTTGACTTCAATATCATTATTCATTGCTCATTTTAAAGATTCGCCAGTATAATGTTTTTCTTTCTTTATAATAAAAAATAATGTGTCAGTTTTTTCACTCAGAAAGTCAGTTAGACAAAACAATTATCAATTTAACAAAAAAAAAAACCTTCTAAATTAAACAAACTGGACAAAAAGTTAGTTAAAAGAACTTGATCTTCAAAATAAAGTTTTAGAAAATGTTAACACTATAAATTAGTTACAAGTAAAATATCGTGGTAGTTTTCTTAATTCATCTATCTATATATATAAAATTCAAGGTATGTTTGTACGTTTGTCTGTATGTTTGTCCTTTATGCGTTACCAAACCGTCCATCCGATTGCTTTGAAATTTTGCATAGTAACACAGGTTAACCCTGGGAAGGTTTTAGGCCATTTACC
>JAGFPH010001072.1:53002-82218 GCA_018207615.1 Philaenus spumarius
ATTTCTTCAAAACTACCGAATGGATTTGAATGAAATTTGGTATGTAGCTTCCTCTAGGGCCATAGGTGCTCACTAAGAAAGGGTATGAAAAATTTCGAAATTTTTATAGGGGTTTGGGGGGATCAAAGTTACTAAAATCATAATTTCAGATCTTTTATTATTATGACAATAGTGCTTTTATTATTTAAGATCTATATATATAAAAGCCAAATACCACTCACTGACTGAACACTTAAAAAGAATACAATTACGTTAAAAAGACTGAAAATACCAACCACCACGGGCAACGCCGTAAGGGTCAGCTAGTAAACAATAAATAGAGATCTTACTTAATAAATAGCGTTTAATTTATAATATACTACGGTTTTGCAACTTGAAACTTATATATTTAAATATATTAATTGTTTTCTTTACCACAATGTGTCGAGAAAAAACAAAGACTTTGAAAAAAGATTTCTTTTATTATGTTTTTTTTACCAATATTGTATAACAATTACGTGTTACTGTACTGTATATAATTAATAAATATATTACATACGAGGAGAAACCCCTGCGTGCTTCGCACGTAGACCCCGTTGGAACCTTCTATACACGTAATCATGTTATGTTTTCTTTATAATAAAGGTGAAGGATTAATAATAACCCAAAAGCTAAGATGGCAAATAATGTTAAACGTTCAAATCAAACTATTTCGTATATTTTATAAAAACAGTTATAATAAAGGTTAAAAGAACCAGCAAGGTCTAAACTTTAATAAAAACCTAACCTAAACGTTAGAAATACAAATAATTGCTTCAAAGTTTGAAATCAGCAGTTAATGGAAATATTAGAGGAAACAGCTGTTTTATCTGTTATTTTATTAAATTGGTTGCTATGGTAATAAATGTAAATATATATGTTGGTTTATCAGTCTAGGCCTAACCTGAGAAATTTGTCCGACTAAATTTACAAATATTGATATTTAAAATGTTTTTATCAAAATGAATTATAGCCTATGTTACTCAGGGAAAGTGAAGATTTTTATTAGTAAAACTATCTTTTCAATCGGTTCAGTAGTCCCAGATATTACCCCTTACATAGAAACAAACAAACAAACACATTTTACATCTTTACAATATTAATATGAGATTATATATATTTATTTAATTTGAGTTAATATTAATTACAAAGTCTAAAACATTTCCGTGTTTATAAGATCAACTGAATTTAATATCTTAACTGTGAACGAATTGCAACATTAAATTTGGTAGTTTTCGACATTCCGGCAACACTTCTCGAGGAAATGGCATTTTTATAATTTTGTGTAAATCGTGGATAAATCTAAAATAATAATAACTTACTATTTGGAATCCATACATTAAGAGTTTATAATAATTATTTAAAACTTTATTAGGATATCACATCCACATAATATATTAAGTTGAGTCACTAATATTTAAAAAAGAATTTTTTTATACTTATATATCTGTATACCATTAATTTTAAATTTTACACTAACATAATTTATAACAGTTTAGGCAATAGGAACATTTATTGAGACATTTTTTGATTCAAGTGACATTGATGGGCATAGTAATATTTTATAAAATGCTTACATAGTACTTCCTTTGGGCTTATTTAAAATGTGTTTACAATAACATAAAATCTTACACCTGTGAAAGTCAAACTACACACACGCCTCTCAAGTTGTCCGCTGTTTAAACAAATAATATTTTATTCTGCTAATCCAATATTTTATTACAGCCGTAAGTAAATGAAACATGCTAGAATTTTCGCCGTTTGAGTTTTCAACCCCAATGGGGGCAAGTGAAATAAAAACTGCTGACTTTATGGTCACGTAGGCGAGGGGAAGAGAGGGTTGTATAAATAAGGGTGACCTCCGCGGCAGAGTTTATGGTCCGTCTCACCCGTGACACTGCTTTCAATATTGAAACTTCACTCGGGGAGGTCAGTCATTTTTTACAGGAAAACTTTTTCACTGATGTCAATTTCCTTTAGTTTTCCGCTAGATAAATTTGTAAGCACACTTTTCAATAGGTTTTCAGTCAAATAATTTGCAATATTTTTCTGCAGTTAGTTGTCCGTTTCTGTCAAGAATTGAGGATGTTATTTTGATTATCAAAACAATTGGTATTGCTTGGGTACGTGGAAAGCAATGTACTCGTATATCAAGCAATAACAAATATCGTTGTTGCTACTGAAAAGCCATTGAGAGTTCTTCTTTTGAAGAGCTACTGATCATAACAGTGATTTCTACTTAATAATAAATTATATATCTGTTCAACAGTAAAATATTAAACAATACAAACACACTACTTTGTTGGCATTTAAATATGGATGTATAGTTCATTTACAGATCAAGATTTCAATTAGTATGGTTTTGCTCATAAAATATAAGCCTAATGATTGTTAAGCGATTGAATGAAATGTCGTAACATTTTAATAAATACATTTTATTAGTGGCAACTTTGTCACTAGTATATTAGGTAAAAGACTAGGTAAATTATGTAGGCCTACTCTTACCTGATTTGATACGTTCATTTAATTCAGTTAATTACGTTTATTTATTTACGTTGATTTATAAAAATAACAGTTTCCATATAGAATCTTAGAATGTAAATAACCTAACTAAAAGCTGTCATGCTAGTTAAACAGATTGTTAATAGATGGCGAATTTCTTTAGGAACCATATGAAGTAGGTATAATATCAAATTTTTTTAAATACATTTGTGTAACAAAAACATGCATTTTTAGCTGTTTGTCTATTTTTCGTCAATAGCGGGGAACATAAGCTTTAAAATTATATTTGAATGTTAATTTTGATGAAGAATTAAGGGAGATACCGCTTAGCAACAAAAAATAAACACCTTTGAGAAATAATATATAAGGATTCAAGGAGGATAACTACTGACTTTAAGGGATATGGTGTTCAATGTATTTGTATTGCCGTAAAGTAGATACATTCGGACAGGGTGAGTCAGAACTATGCGGCAATGTCCCGAAAGCTTATTCTATAGCTAAAAATAAGAACAAAGTCCATATAAACATAGGCCTAAAAACGCTTCATTTTCCAGGTATTCGCCATTTTTTTTACAAAATAAAATTCATATATAGAGAAATATAGAATATAGAGAAAGTTTGACTGATTGAGTTCAAACTTGGCATGAAGTTTAACCTAACAATGATATATCTCAAGAAAAATAAGCGATTATATCCAATATGCGTTTCAAAATAGAGGTTGTTTAAACATTTCAAACCTAAATTACTCAAAAACCGTACGTTTTAACAAAAAATATTAAGGTACCTTTTTTGTAGCCCTTTTGATTCCCTAAAGGATAATCGTTAAGTCATGTGTCATAATGTTTTTGTTCAACCCCCCATCCTATACCAACACAGTAAGTAAAACAATATTGTTATGTACTATTATTATCTTTAACTTAGCTATTGTTTAACTTAACTTCATCTGATTGTTTTGAAACCTACACCATGCGATTGGGAATCAAAAGGGCTACAAAAAATAACTTAATATTTTTTGTTCAAATGTACGGTTTTTGAGCAATTAAGGTTTGAAATTTTCAAACTGCCGCCATTTTGAAATGCATTATTGGATATAATCGCTTATTTTCTTTGAGACAGATCATTATTAGGTTAAACTTCATGCCAAGTTTTAATTCAATCAGTCAAACATTTCTCTAGACACGAATTATTTTGTAAATGAAAACAATATTGCGGATGTCTGGAAAACGAAGATTTTTAGAACACATGATTATAAGAAATTTTCAGTTATTTTCATGTAAGAAGATTTACATTATATTTAAGAAACAACCTGTATATATCCGATTAAAAAATGTCTATACATTTTGTAGAACTTTCTTCTGATTTGTTTAGTAAACTTACTTATACATCATGGGGTGTTTTTCATTTAATAAAACTGATATTCACAATATATTCAAACTTTTTATTATAACACAAAGACAACACCAATACTTTTGTAAGAATATGAACATTGTTACTAAGATAAAACTTTTAGTATGATCTTCTCCTCAAATTATATGTAATTATTTGCGTTTTCTGAATAAATAAAACTTCCATGTCTGCGAACGTAAGACAAACTACAATTTTGCTGCTGAAGTTGTATATAGTCTTTCCTTATCATAACATAAAATTTGGTTTAAACAAAAAAATATCCATGGAAATTAATTAATAAATTTTGAAATATAGAATTTATTTGTAGTTTTGAAGTGTAAACTTTTGTAGGCGCACCTCGTTTAAAAATTGCTGGCGGTGAATCGGATTTTACCGTCACGAATTTTCTGAAACGCTCTACTCCGTCACGCTCTAATATATATAGTACACATGTATATATATATAGCAGAGAATATAGTTTACTTGTTAATACCTCTGAAATGAACATTGTGCTTCCTCAATTCGTAAGTTGTGTTAACAAGTTTACACTTCTCCCGTGTGGTCTTAAACACACAATTTACATGTTTTTATGTTAAAAACTTTGTTATGACTATAAAACCATATTAGACATTATGTTAACCGACAATTACTAATAAAATTTGTATTTTCCAGGCTGGAGCTGGCAATGTACGAGAGTTCGTGCTCGTACCAGAGCGCGTTGGACCTGAAGAGAGTCGCGTCGTGTACGAATATAAAATCCGAAGACTGTATGACCGGTGCGTCAGGGGATTGGGCAGGATGTGCGTACAGGTTCGCGTGCAACTCGTCGACGTTCGAACAACTCAAGCAGTCTGTAGAGAAAGCCAAGGCGGCCCTCCAGGATCGCGGAGGTTACCTTACAGCAGGCAGTGCGTTCAGCGATCTGGCAACGTCGCCTTTTTGTCCTCCTCCGAGAAATACAGGGCAAGACCTCCTGCAGGATTCACGGAGAGATGACATCCTCTCCGACAAGAGGAATCACAGTAAGTGCCGAGTTTATTATAACTTAATTTAAATGTCAGTTATTATTCTACAATGGCTGACGTAACTTTAATGTCGATTTTGATTTAGAGGAACCGAGGGTTTATGGATAATAAACATATTAAGCTTTAAAAAAGGTTTAAGAAAGGTTGTTTCTTAAAGGAATGTTAATTTTTAATATACTACTAAATACAGTAATGTTGTCAACTTTGAAGTAATCACTCCAAAAGTTAAATTATCTATGATTTAAAACTACGTACAAAGGTACCGAGATGGTTTAATAATGTTTGAAAAACAATATGCAACTTTACATATCGTAATAATAGTTTAAAGTTAATTATTTAAATGAAATGAAAATAGTGATTTTATTTATACATATTAATATTATACTACACAATATTCAAACTAACAAACACTTTTGGCATGGTCTAAAATGACCGTCAGCCAGGTTAGCAATAAACTATAGAAATAAACATATTCTTACCCATATCTATACCATAAAAATAATAACAATTCATAAATTAGAAGAATCACGTAATGAAAATACTGTAGTAAAAATATACCCTACATTTTATTAACCTTACTTACCAATAACAAATAAAAATCTTTCTCATAATACAAACATAATATATAAAAAGTTTTAACCAAATAATATAAGGAACCATCATCAGCTAGATTTTTTATGAATTAATAATTAAATTACCTTACCAACCCCAGTCTGACTGTCCACGCATTTTTCAAAAAGTTTCCCAAAGCACGACAATCCTTCCCATTTATAAAATTAAAAAAACTCCACTATGTAAAACTGATTTCCCTAACCAACTCCTTCTCTGATACATCAATAAAGGACATTTTTCAACAAAATGAAATACTGTCTCATTTTATAACAGATTGCACAGCGAACATGCGAAATTATGCCCTTTTAGCCATGGTTTGTAATTAAGATCAAGCAGCTCCACCCTAGCTTTAATAATCCATGATATGGAGATAATTTATCTAAATCATCAGTCAAATAATCGTTGTTTAGGTCGAGAGTTAAGTACTGTGCTGGTGATAAAATTATGTTCCCTGCCTATACATTCAGCCAACCAACTTGCCTTCAGAGCCTCCACGATACTAAGAAGATTTAGTTTAAGATTTAAAGTTAATCATTGTTCGCTGGTGTAAGCAAGCTGAAAAAAAGGATTAAGAAGAACAATGACATATCAAATCGTGCATAGATTTAGTTGAATTACATTTCTGAAAACAAAACCTCAAACAAGGCGGCAAAAGGTTAGGCGCCATTCAGATTTTTGTTTTAGGATTTGTTTAAGAATCTGAAGAATTTTTCCAATAATGTCATAAACTTAGTTTAAGTTTACATTAGAATTACTCAGAAAAATAAAACTTTTAAAATTATGAATGGGATGTAATTAAAAATGATCTTTCAACTACTTACAGGTCGGTTTGTGTCCCCATTGCAAGTTAATGAGTGTCAATGTATAGATTTTCATAAAAAATTTCGACTTTTTTTAGGGGTGTTCGTCTTGCATGTTATTTGGAATGCCGCTATATTTATGTTTACATTAATTAATATTTCTCAGAAAAAGGTGTTTCAAAAAATTTGAAAAAAATGGGTGCACAGTCATTAAAAATGTTCTCCCGAGTACTGGTTTTTGAGTGTCCATCTAGCAGATTGTTTGAAACACTGCTATAATTACGTTTTCATAAATGATTCTGAGAAAAATAAGGAATTATTTTAAATAATTTATTGACGGTCATTAAAAATGTTCTTCCAACTACTAGTTGGTGGGTGTCAATCTTGCACGTTATTTGAAACACCGCTATAATTACGTTTTGATTGTATTTCTCAGAAAAGTAAAAAGTTTAAGTAATATATGGTCTTTCATTAAAATTGTACTTACGACTCAGGGCTATAGAGTGCAAGGTCTAGACCAGACCGCCAAGTAAAATGTTCCCGTCACTGCCACTGTGATGACGTCACGGTAATAACGTTCCCAACGCTTCTCATAAGTATTCTCTGCTACAATAATTTCAATTTCTTAGCAAAGCTGTAACATTTTTATGATGCTTTCTTCTTTAGTTTTAGTATTGACACTACACAAAGCAATAAGTAGACTGTAAACAATTAGTCTAAAGATGTAAGAAGAAGACAGGGTTACAATAAAACTAACTAATTCGTAGGTAATAAACCGATGTTAGGTACTAATGTTAGGTACTAATGTTAGCATACTTTTAATTTGATTATCTGAAACATTTCTGAAAACTAAATACGAAATTCAACAAAATGTGCCACATTATTGAAAATAATTGTATTTATTACAATAAACAACCAAAACTTGAATGTCACTCTGCAGTTTAATAAAACATTGTGTAGTACTTATAAAATAAAACACATAAAAGTTATAAATACACATAATGAGTAGCTTATATGCAGATATGCACATGAAATTATAATTACTGTTGACATAAAATATATATAAAAAAAATAATAATAAAACTGCTTTATAGAAATTTTCATTCCCTAGGTCTTAGGGAATAGTTAATTTAATAGTTGAATTTAAACAATTGAACTATTTAAATTTAAATTGACACTGTGCAATTTAATTAAGTTTTATTTTTTATTTTTGTCATCAATAATTTTATTACTCTAGGTTTAAATTTGATTATAATTATTTGTGTATTATATATTTATTTATATCTAATTATTCTGACAATTTTAAGTGCATTTTGCTAGTAAAGATCTGTTTAAACATTTTAACTTAAAGCTGCAGAAGTAATTACTTGAGGACCTTGGTAACTTTTTAACATAAAGTAATCTCGCACGCAACTCTTACATTAAATAAATGATATTTTTTAATGTTTATTTTAATTTGAAGCTGATTACTTAAAATCTGATGTTTTTAAATGCTGAGTTATCAATAAAATTGCCCGTCCTCTAAGTTTAAATCTTATTATTATTTATATATTAAATTTATTTAATTTAATTTAATTATATCTCATTGTCCTGAAAATGTTTGTTTTTATGTATTTTGTTAGTAAAGGTGTTTCTTGGAATATTCAAGTAACGCTGGAGACAATATTACTTGATAATCTTGGTAACATTTCATTAAGTAATCTTGTCTGCAACGTAACATTAAATAAATAAATACCTTGCTAAACATACAATTTAGGTGATTGTGTGTATTGTATAATTTTTTTAAGAAATTCATGGAATGCCTCTTCCAGAAAATTAGCATTGAATATGCGTCAAAAGGCGAAAATCTCGAGCAATTATATACCTTCATTAAAAACGTGTACTGAGCAAAATAATATTCACCAAACTTGCTAAACATATAATGTAAGTGATTGTGTGCATTGCATAACTTTTTATAAAGAAATTCATGGAATGTCTCTTCGAGAAAATTAGCCTTAAATATGCACCAAAAGGCGAAAATCTCGCGGAATTAAATACTTCCTTTAAATACTTGTACCGAAACAAATAATTGCTCAATATTAACCAAACTCGCTAAACATATAACTTAGGTGATTGTGTGTATTGAATAATTTTTTAAAAGAAATTAGTGGAATGCCTCTTCGAGAAAATTAGCCTTAAATATGCGTCAAAAGGCGAAAATCTCGCGGAATTATATACGTTCTTTAATCACTTGTACTGAACAAAATAATTACTCAATATTAACCAAACTAGGTAAACATATAATATAGGTGATTGTGTGCATTGTATAAGTTTTTAAAGAAATTTGTAGAATGCCTTTCCAAGAAAATTAGCCAAATATGCGTCAAAAGGCGAAAATCTCGCGGAATTATATACCTTCTTTAAACACTTGTACTAAACAAAATAATTACTCAATATTAACCAAACTTGGTAATCATATAAAATAGGGGATTGTGTGCATTGTATACATTTTTCAAGAAATTTGTGGAATGCCTCTCCGAGAAAATTAGCTTTAAATATGCGTCAAAAGGCGAAAATCTCGCAGAATTATATACCTTCCTTAAACACTTGTGCTGAACAAAATAATTACTTAATATTCACCAAACTTGGTAAACAAATAATTTAGGTGATTGTGTGTATTGCATAATTTTTTAAAGCATTATCGTCTGTAACGTTACATCAAATAACACGTGAGAGCTAATACGAACCGTGCCTACGCGGCGTGGTATTATACCAGAGTGACGTCACATAGGAGAGGGGGCGAGAGGAAGGTTTGGACAGTCGGCGAGCGTCAACATCAAAGGAGTGGACCAGCCCTTGTATTCTATAGCCCTACTTACGACTACTGATTGGTGGGTGTCCTTCTTGCAGTTTATTCGAAACACCGCTATAAATATGTTTTAATTAGTATTTCTCAAAAACATTTAAAGTTTAAAATAATGTATGGACTGTCATTCAAAAATTTCTTCCTACTAATGGTTCGTGGGTGTTAATCTTGCAGTTTATTTGAAACACCGCTATAACTAGTATTTATCATAAAATAACACGTTTAAAATAATGTATGGACTGTCATTAAAATTGTATTTCCGACTATTGCTGGGTGGGTTTCATCCTGCAGGTTATTTAGAAGATCGCCATAATTACGTTCAAATCAGAATGTCCAAGAAAAATAAGACATTTAAAAAATGTATGGACTGTCATTAAAACTGTACTTCTGACTACTGATTGGTTGGTGTCCATCTTGCAGGTTATTTGAAACACCGCTATAATTTCGTTTTAATTAGTATTTCTTAGAAAAATTAAACGTTTAAAATAACGCTTTTTGCAAAGTGTCTAACCTATAAAATTTTTCGTAACATCCTGAAAACCCTAGATGATAAGGTAAAAGGTTTTGACATTTACAAGAAAAAATCTTGATAATTACATCTTCTGTTATATATTTATTTTTTAAACTATGATATGTTATTTTATCAATTTAAAAAATTACTGGAACCCTATGTTTTTGTTCTTTTTTTGTTTTTCCTCCTGAGTATGTTTTTTAAGTTATTTTCTTTTTTTTCTACAAAAATGATGTTGCACATTTTATTTTTCATACACATACTGTAGGTCTTAAGACATTTTTTTATTTAGTCCTACATCTGCATATTCAGAAGACAGATCAGCTCCTTAAATGTAAAGACCGAATTCTTACCACCTTACCTCAAATTTGCATACATTTTGTATTCCAATGCATTAACTCCGCACGACACGCAACATAATTTTACAAAAAGTATTTTATTTTTCAACAACAGTAAAGAATGGAATGTTTGAATCAGTATTCCTGGAAGTGTTTGCTACAAATTAATTTCCTTAACGTAAGAAGGAACGATGAAATCCGCTCGGTACGGAAATAGGTTCAAGGGCTTCGTGTCGGGAAATAATTACAGGCTATGACGAGGCGCTGTCTTTGCATACATAACTTCGTACATTTTGACGCCATAAAACTTCCTATTCCTAGTGAAATTGTTTACTTTTTTATTTGGACTCTTCGTGAACAAAGTGCTCAGATTTTTGGAACGAAGTTCCTTAACGCGGATTGCGGTAGAAATTAACAAATAGAAAATGTAATGCGTAGCGAAAAAGTGTTATTAATTGGTTGCTATGGCAATAACTAATATAATATACTAGTAACGAAAAGGCGTTATCAAATTGGTTGCTATGGCAATTACAAAAAGAAAATACGCGTAACGAAAAAGCGTTATTAAATTGGTTGCTATATCAATACATGTGTTTTGGTTCATCAATTTAAATTAAGAGAAGATCGGTTCCGTCCGACGTAGTTCAGATATTATAATCAATATTTCATTTATTTTACCTGCCTTAACGGCAAAATACATACAATAATTTTAGGTTGGGCCTAGAAATTAATTTTAAATCTAAGCCTAACCTACAATTATTGTATGTATGTTGCCATTGAGATAGGTAAAATAAATCAAAAACACACACAATAATTTTAGGTTAGGCCTAGACTGTTGAACCAAAATTTAAGGTTATGTAATGTATTTACAATAAATGGACATTTAACTGTTTACCATCTTAGCTTTGATGTTATAATTAATTCTACACCTTTATTATAATAACATTAAATGTATGGAAACAGTAAATATTTGTATAAAACAAACTAATAATAAACGGTAATTGAAAGATTAAAATTATGTGTGTATGTTGCCGTGAAAGCTGGTAAAAGAAATGAAAAAAATGCGCGATGAACTTCGTTCCTGAAGGGGGTCCCACGACCGCACACATTTACTTTTTTAATAGTAAACTGGTGATTCTTTGATTTAAAATAAGATAATTTAGTTTAATTTTTATTTGCACCAAAATTGACCGTTTTGTAGCTACTCCTTTACAGTTTAATATTTGCATATAAATTGGTTTAGATGTATAGGCTACTTCAAATTGTACACACGTTAGATAATTAGAATTCTAATACTTTCCAGCGTATGCATCTTGTCCAGGTTTTATATGCAAGAGTGTAATATTGGGGAAAATTTGCAAATAATTTAAATATTTTTCACAATATTTACAAATCTTCGTATCCTATTAGGTGGGTGTATATCTTATTAGCGAATTTCCATAGGAAAGATGGGCTTTTGCAGTGACCCTTATGGTGATACTTAAGGTCGGGAGTGGTAAATGAGCACCGATCATGGTCCCCAGAACACGTTTTGGGGAGTTATTAAAAATTGCATATATTCTACATATCTAGCTGCCGCATTTTAATTCCTATTTGGTCCAAATTTGGTACACATGTTGGTTGTCTTCGTTGCTCGGACGAGTTTGTTAGCCAACAAAATCCAACAACCAAAAGCCCGTGTTTCGACTTAAAGTAATTATTTTTTTAAATTTTACGTACGAAATTGAAACGTTTTTAGAGTTTTATCTAACAAATTAAACGTAGGATATTATTCAGCAAATTTTTTTACACGACCTTATAACTCCCTAGGTTCCCCCAAAATCGATCAAAACGTGAAATACCATAAATGTACCTGGTTCAAATCCACGTGGGGAATTTTACCGTGGGGCATCTTCCGATCTGAAGCCCAAGATCCAAGGCGGTGAGATGTAATTTTAAAATATCGTCCATAGTAGGCCTACTGTGTGTGTTATTGTGTATCAAATAATTAATCAACCTTCTTTTTTGCAGATTTTCGCTTTCTAAAAAACTCAATATTCAAACTAAAATTAATTAACAAAGTAGTACAGTATGTTTTGTTAAAATTTGGCCAGTTATGTAAGCAAACGTTCTTTCAACATTTAAATTTCCTATTAAATTATAAGGTCCTTTAGACTACAATGAATAACCTACCAAGTTCATAAATAGAGGAAATAAAACATGCATTTTTTAATCTACCGTAGATTTAGTTTTATTCTTAATTTTATTTCCTGGAAGTAAAATGATGCTTTTCTTAAACGGGAAGAAAGAATGGATGCTAAAATCAGTATTTAATGGCGGAATGTCGACAAAATGGCGCCCACGGAGGGATTTAGAAGGGTGACATCCCCACTAAGAATTCACCATCATCTAATCCTTAAACCCTATTTCACTGGATTAGCGAATAACGGAATATAATATTCGGTTTACTTCATCGTAAATATAATTACTACGCAAAGCAATGCCTACGTGATGAATTCGTTGTAATGTGACTTAAAGGAATTTTATAGAAACTAGTTGGTAATGAGATTTACTCGATTTATTTGTTATTATATCTTACGGTACGTTTCTTTTGGTTGGAAAAGTTACGTGTTTGATTGTTTATACATGTATACGAATAGTTTAAGTACATTAAGTCAACATCACGTATGGGCTACATTGTTTTACATTTATTCATTCATGAATTTAATCTCATGATATATTAATTAATCTCTACACTATTATATTGGTTTTTATTTGTTTTTTAATTAAATTTAATCATCAAAGCTTAAACGTACTAGCTAAATGTGTATACTTTTGATTGATGGGATAACATTCGAGTTCCAAGAAATGAAATGAAAATAAAAAATTCAAAACCATTTTCTACTGAGAAAGTTCTACAAAAATATTGCAGTAAAATATGGCGTTATCTTCTAAATATTTTAGCAAACAATATTCATAGAAGCTAAAAAGCAATGTAACAAACAAAATAATAACATATTTAAAAATATACGTTTGTAATATAATTTATTTTAAAATAATATTAAGTATAGATTTGATTACACATCGCAGTATGTATGCAATTCACAATAGTTTTCATAGTAGAAAAATAATAACTACTTGAACTACTGGAGTAAAATTAATTAGTATACTTATTTGTTATTGTCTAAGTGCTTTTAATAGCACTCACTTAACCTGAAGAAATTTTCATATTTTGTGAAATACACATTTAGAGGATGAATTTTATGTATACCACGAATGTAATGCTACATTTATTACTTAGGTTCGCACTAAAATGGCAAATGGCAAAGTATTGAAATCTTGCGAAAATTCTAAAAAAATTACCGACACTTTTTATGACTTTTCTAGACATTTTCGAGGTCTCTGAGCACGATAAAGCAATACAAAATTTGGTGTCCATGTGTCTGAATATGTGTCCGTCTGTCTGTGAACACGATATGTGCACTCGCAGACGTCGTAGAAAACTTCTGGTGGTGCCAAAATCTTCGTAATTTTATTGCGTATAATTGAAAAGTTTTTGAGCTTTCTAACGTGACAGCAACGTGACGTGCGAGACAAAAACGTCACATTTTGAGTATTTAAAAAACACGAGCCGGAGTCTCAAAAAAGTGTTCCTTGATTTTCATCTTGTTTTTGATAATAAAATATAAACTAGCTCTTATATAAACCTCCGATTAAATTAGAAATAATTAACAGAATCATTTGATATTTAGAAGATGTCAATGCCTATATCTTTTTAAATAATGAAACTTTTTGTACATTAAATTAGCTCATACTTCGTACATTAAATTAGCTCAAACTCTGTACCTTAAATTAGCTCAAAATTTGTACCTTAAATTAACTCAAACATCGTTTATTAAATTAGCTCAAACTTCGTACATTAAATTAGCTCAAACTCTGTACCTTAAATTAGCCCAAAATTTGTACCTTAAATTAACTCAAACTTCGTACATTAAATTAGCTCAAACTTCGTACATTAAATTAGCTCACACTCTGTACCTTAAATTAGCTCAAAATTTGTACCTTAAATTAACTCAAACATAGTTTATTAAATTAGCTCAAACTTCGTAAATTAAATTAGCTCAAACTCTGTACCTTAAATTAGCCCAAAATTTGTACCTTAAATTAATTCAAACTTCGTACATTAAATTAGCTCAACCTCTGTACCTTAAATTAGCCCAAAATTTGTACCTGAAATTAACTCAAACTTCGTACATTAAATTAGCTCAAACTTCATACATTAAATTAGTTCACACTCTGTACCTTAAATTAACTCAAACATAGTTTATTAAATTAGCTCAAACTTCGTACATTAAATTAGCTCAAACTTCGTATTTTATAATCTAATACTATCAGTACATGTATAAAAGGTAGCTTTAGGATTAGTGAATAACTCATATTATTTACAGTAAGATTTACTACATTAAAATAGCTTTTAATACACTGCCTTTATGTTCTCCATTGCGTTTTACTTAAAGGTCATAACTACATCGGAGGTCGTCAAACTATAGCTTAATTCATTGCATAATTAATTATAAAATGTTATTGCAATTATTTAACAAAAAGCTTATAGTTCGGCAACGATAATAGTTCTTACAGTATTTTTTGGAAAATATTTTCTTACAGCATTTCTTAAATATAGGTATAGGTTTAGGATCAGGTGAGTGAGGAGGGTATAGACATTTTGTTCCTCAAGGAATCACACGATTGAAGAAAATTGCGATACTTTCCCTAGGTATAGTCAACTCTGACTAGTAAATGGTAATCAAAATTCATCACTTTTCGCTTTTAATCAACTTTTATTGAAAATACCAGAAGAGCCGACTTTATCTAGGCAGAGTCAACTCTTACTAAAGAACCTACTTTTCCTTTAACATAATATATAATGGATAGAAAACCCCGAAATACATTTGTCCAGTCGATAAAAGCAGTTATCTCTACTTTCACTTTAATATAAATTTCGACGACACTATTAAATCAAATTTAATCTGGAAAAAAGCGTCTTCATAAACCATATTTTGTCGTCGGACAATAAATCTTGGATAAAGTTCATACGAAGGGGGTAGTAAAAAGTTTGAGCAAGGGTAGATTAGAGGGGAGGGGGTGTAAGATGAATGGCTTCACGCTGTATACCTCCTTGCGGGCTTTCTCTTTCCTAGTTGCTATGGCGACGTATGCCGGCTTTACCCGGGCAACTATCAATCCGCAGGTACGTTACTTCCTGTCAAACTAATCATTCTGAGTAAAAACAAACACTTTAATGGCGCTATTTATCAGAGCAAAGGAATTTTTATGTTCTAAGGGATTGTTTTGCTGAGACGAAGGATCTTCTTAAAGTTACGTTTTACCATAGTAGCCAAAATATGAAGTGAATGTTTTTAGATTCGGTTCAGTTGCATTTTTGGTGCACCGAAAGTAACCCTAACATAACACCTTAAGAGTTTTTCCCGCATTCAAAAGGTATCTGTTATTTATGCATCTGTGGATTATTAAGGAAGAAATACTTCGCTCGATGGTATTTTGCAAAGTTGATTTTTCCCAATTTGGATCGAAGAGCAGTGAAAGCATAGAGTCTACCGAGCAGTGGTCGAGGTCGATATAAAACTATATTAGCTTAAAAATTCGTAGAAAAAGTTGCCAGTCGTTTGAAGAATGGGTATTGGGAGAAAAAAAACTTTGCCATTTCGAGATTTAAAGAGTATTTTGAGAAGAAAGAGATTTTGGAAAATAGAGATAACTTGGAAGTACAACAGGCAATTTCGTTACTGACTAATTAGAACCATATATTATATTGAATTAAAAGTATAGAGTTTTTTATTTAGAGTAGTAAAAAGTAATAAACTGTTTTTACGTTTATTTTTATCTACCGTGTGAACAAAATAATTATGTCTCTATCATGCTCTAGTTCTATATTACTGGATAATTCTTAACTTGGAATCAGATACGTCGCTATGGGGAGGGGGAGCAAGGGAGGCGGTCTCATCTTCAATAATCTTAAAATCCAAAAAGTTGGGAAATTTGAGATTTTGAAAAAAGTTGGAATTTATAATTTTTGATTAAATTGTACGCACAATCCCTCAAAAAAACTTCAACTTTGGGTTTGGGTTTCTAGAGTTGTTGATAATTACCAACATTCACAAATAACAAGCAAGTTATAATTTCCAATCCAAAAATGTTGGACAAATCCAAATAATTCTGTACCAAATAAATACATTGTCTTCTTTTAACTGATTTTTTGGAAAATTTAGTACCAATCCTTGTTATTGTGGCAACACTGACCATTACTGACACTGCTCCAGGCCGTCACCCAGTGTTGCCAGATTTTGCTTTTTCCCAAAATGGGAAAATTTGTAAGTTAGCGGCAAATATTGGGAGGAAATTTGTTCGTTTTAAATATACCTTTAAAACGAAATGCCACATGACCTACCTTGCCATTTAAAATTTGAGTTACAGCCATTTTTATTTTTTCAAATTGATTTTGAGTGGTTCTACCCAATACTCCTAAATATCATTGTGTGGCATATCGTTTGAAAGCTTATTTCATTCTAAATAAAAAAGAATAATAATTAATGTATAAAAAAATAGTACAGCAAAATGGGTCAAAATCGGAAGACACGATTTCATTGTTTTTTTTTGCCGTCATTTTTTAATTGGTTAAAGATATGGATGTGCACATTTCACCGTTGGTTTTCTCTTGAAATTCTACATCGAAATGATGTACCACACGACCACCTTCCCATTTAAAAAGTCACATTCAAGATGGCGGATAAATCTTTTGAAATCGTAATCAAATACTTTGTTTTTAAATTAAATAGGTTCCTGAAAGTACGAAGTTGATATGTGTGACAATTTTTAAATTATTAAGGGGTGGCCGGACTTTTTTTTACTCTGTATAATGTTTTGACACTAGTGTAGTTTATTATAATTATTTTTTAATTGATTTAGTCGATTATTATTTTTAGTCGATTTAGAACTCTCACTAAAGACATTCATTCTTAGCCTAACAACAGACGAGACACCGGTGTACGGGACACTGCCAGCTTCTCGCAGGCGCTACTCAGTGTCTCATCTGTTGACACACATTTAATTGATAGTACATTTAGTGTCCCGTACACTGCCCGTACACTAGTGTCCCGTACACAGGTGTCTCGTCTGTTGTTAGCCTTATTTAAAATGCTGGATTTCTTCCAGTGTTCAGTGATGATGCTTGAATCTCTTCTTATAGTAACAATTAAATCCTTTTATTAAACACTAAACACTGGTTAGCATGTCAAAGGTGATTTATTGTTAATACTTTTTTAACTACAGCAGGAAGTAGTTCTTTTTTATTTGATGGAAATTGTACTTCACAGTATTTTTCACTCTGTTCATTTAATTACATACCATTTATTACTATTTAGAATGGATGCCAAATAAGTAGGCATGTTTTTTTAGGAAGCAGAATGTGTTAGCTCTGCTAGCCAATACAATTAAAGCTAATTTAATTTTAAAACTTCCATCCTTGGAAAAACAGATTTAATTTATCAAACGTAGATAGTATAGTAGATCTGCTAAGATATTTGTTGGAATTACTATTGTATTTATATTTTATTTCGATTAAAATAAAAAATATTTCTGGTTTCATGTTTTTCTTAATGATATCAAATTATTATTAGTCGAGGCAGCTGAATATATACATTTTTACCTTAATAATATATCTCTTAATCTCTTCTAAAATGTAAAGAATGAAAACATTTTTGATTTATTCCCATATTCCTTAGCAGGGGAAATCCCTGCGTGCTACGCACGCTAACTTAGTTGGAACCTTCTATTCACATTATCATCTTATGTTTTCTTTATAATAAAGGTGTAGCATTAATAATAACCACAAAGCTAAGATGGTAAATGATGTTAAATGTTCAAATCGAATTATTTCATATATTTTATAACAGGAGTATTGAGTACCAGAAAGGCTCAAGTCTACACTTTCAAAAAAAAAACCTAACCTAAAAGTTAGAAATACAAATAGTTGCTTCAAAGTTTGAAATCAGCTATCAATGGAAATATTGGAGCAAACAACTATTTTACCTGTTATTTTATTCAATTTTAATTGGTTGCTATGTTAATAAATGTAAATACATGTGTTGGTTCCCTAGTCTAGGCCTAAACTAAGATTTTTTCCGACTAAATTTAGAAATATTTAAATAAAAAATGTTTTTATCAAAATAAATTATAGCCTATGTTACTCAGGTATAGTGTAAGTACCAGTAGCTTTTTATTAGTAAAACTATTTTTCACGATACTACTGGAATATTGCCAGGTAAAGTTCGTCATATCCGCACTAGTGAGGATAAATTATATTCTCACTAGTGAGGGTAAATCAGCTGATTACAACAATACAATATTGAAATAAAAATAATGCCCATCTGTTTAAAACATTGTCTTGTTGTGTTTGATTTACTTCGTGTTTAGTTGATGTGCAAATGGAATAATTACCAGAGGCTTTTAAGAAGAAAGTTACTGAAATAAGTCAAGACTTATTTAAATTCTTGTTAAATATAGGCCTAATCCTATTTGTTATTCAATGAAGTAACAATATTTTGATTTTACAAATTTTGATTTTGTAAAAACATTTTTTTTTTAGTAAATAAGAGTAAATAAACTTTTTAATTTGTAATAATCATATTTTGTGCTGTTGTATTAAATAATTTTTTGCTGTAGTATCGTGAAAAATAGTGATAAAAACTTGTGGGAAAATGTTCTTTTCAGATGCTCGTCCCCTTTAAAATAGACTCGCACCAGGAAAATCACACTTTTCCCACTAGTTGTGAAATATACTATTTTCAATCGGTTCAGTAGATCCAGAGATTACCCCCTACATGCAAACAAACAAACAAAATTTACCTCTTTATAATATTACAGCATATATTTGTTTATCTATTCCTTGAGTTTTAGATTACATAGAAAATTGTCTTTGAAGATTTTTTAAATGAGTTCCCTACAGTAAAAGAATATGCATACATAATTAATCCACCCTGCATCTGAGATTTTAATTACAAAGTCAAGATCTTTGTTCAAGAAAGCTTAATTGTAGCTGCGTCCCTTCAGAGCAAAGTTTCTAATTAAGACGGAATGGACGAGGGAGGGGTAGGGGATCATTAAGTTTTTCCCTCATAGTATCATTACTAACGCCAACCATTACAACACCATCAGCATTCCATAACTTAAAAAAAATGCAAATATTCTACAAAGTTTAAGTGTTTGAATGTGGGATCAAGTTTCCGGTTTCAAATTTAATGAGTTTGTTTTACTCGAGGTGATGGCGGTAAGAAAATCAACCCATCTTAATGACCGCCCTTCATTACACAGCTCTCCCCTTCTTGATGTGTTTTAATTGTTTCTTTGCTTTAGTAATGTTTCTCACTAGTACCTAGTACCGCCCTTGGGGTACATACTAACGAATATTTCTGGGCAAGCCTGTCTTTGAATTGCATTTAACAATATGAATACTGAAGAAGATTCATGAAAAAGATTCATAATTACTGCAGTATATGTCTGCTGTTACCGTTCTTGTGTAAAACTCCTTTAAAATGTAACTGAGTAGAGGATCTACAGTCTACAGGATGATTCAGAAATATGCGGCAATGTCTCGAAAGCTCATTCTATAGAAAAATAAAAAGAAACAAATTTCATATAATCGTGCCCTCGGCTCGGCTAGCGCGCGGTGGGCTAGCGGTGAAGAGGGAAGGGATTGTAAAGGCAGTTCCACAAACTTCGAATAAACAAAAATGATTGAACAAATCTTAATCTCCGTTTTTGCTTTTAATGAACTGAACCAGTGTATAATAATCAATGTTAATATAATATGTATAATATACAATATTTTATAACGTTTTAAAATGAGGACGAACTCTATCAACGGAAACACGGCACGGCCCGGCCAGGTGTAGTTTTAATTGAAACGCACACGTTATTCGCTGTAGGCCTACCGAGCAAACCGTAAGTCAAACGGAAAAATGTTTCAAATAAAATATTTAATTTGGACCTTTATCTAAAACTTTCTCGCGAACACTTTGTCTCTGACCAACAAATAAAAAACTTTCCAGCGGTGTGAAAATTTCATGTCATTATTAAAGTACATTGTTGTAATATTGATTTTTAAAATATGAAATAGGTTTTGTAATTGATTTTCTTTTACATCATACGAATCGTATGGTTCTTATCTGCGTATCCGTGAAATTTCCATAGTTTTACATCGCTGCTAAGTGTATTAAATGACAGTGTTATTGAAGCTCGGTTTTCGCTGTTTCACGCAGTTCGTGGAGAAAACTAGAGTAGACGGAGCAATTTCTAACGTTATCATTCAGGTTATCGTGCCGAGGGCACGGTTAAAAAATCGTACTGTAAACGCTTAGTTTCCCAGATATCCGTCATTTCGTTTTTTTTACAAAATAATTAATATCTAGAGAAATGTTTGACTAATTGAGTTCAAACTTGGCATGCAGTTTAACCTAACAATGACATACCTCAAGAAAAATAAGCGATTATATCCAATCATGCTTTTCAAAATGGTGGTTGTCTTAAAATTTCAAACCTTATGTGTAATAATTGGTTTGTTCAACCCGGCATCCTATACCCGTGTTGTATGTACAATATTGTATTTAACAATATTGTATGTACATATATTATTATCTTTAACTTAACTATTATCCTTCATCCGATTGTTTTGTCAGTTACACCATCCGATAGGAAATGAAAAGGGTTACAAAAATTTTACCTTGAAATTTTTGTTAAAATTTATGGTTTTTGAGTAATTTAGGTTTGAAATTTTCAAACAGCAACCATTTTGAAAGACATGATTGGATATAATCGCTTATTTTTCTTGAGATAGATCATTGTTTGGTTAAAGTTCATGCCAAGTTTGAACCCAATCAGTCAAACTTTTCTCTAGATATGAATTATTTTGTAAAACGAAAATGGCGGATATCTGGAAAACGAAGCGTTTACAGGCCTATGTTTACATAAACTGTTTTTCTTATTTTTAGTTATAGAATAAGATTCCGAAACAATGCCGCATAGTTTTGAATCACCTTGTACACTAAAGGAATTTAACCTTAGACAAGTTAAGAAGAGGATTGAAATATCTGAACAATATATATTTTGGATATAAAAGAACAATTTTACGGAAAAGCTTATCCTTAATTTTAAGAAACAAGTCAAATTTTTTAACCCAATGGAAAGACTACGATCAAACACAACAAAACATATTTGTTTTATTCAATTCATAACGTGGTCATAAATTCATTCAAGAAACATCGCTTACATATCTTACTAATTGTTAAAAATAGTACAAGATATAAAAGCTGAGTTACTAAATTCATTTAATATAAAAATGATACACAATTAAAAGTTCACAGTTTTTATAGGATATTGAAGTGATTAGTGCTATCCTTAGTTCTTAAAACAAACTGTTCATTCTGATTGTTGTCATAACTTTGAGCTTAGAGGACTAATAAAGGCTGACGAATGGGAAAAAACACCTGGGAAAGCCAACCGGTAGTATAGTGGAATGTCATCCAAAGCTCATATCACCGATACTGTAAAAAACACATATTAGAAAAGATGAAGTATATTCTACACATATATCTAACTGTTATGTAAGGTAGTGTGCTTCCAAGCCTACACTTCAACAGGAAGTAGACGATTCCATACTACCTCGTCATTATACTTGGCAACAATTTTCAGTTGTAGTGAATGGTTATTTACACTTAGAGTAACACTTACAGTACGGCAGTGGGCTTAGGTTACGAAATATTTCCTCTGTGTTAATACAAACTCACATACTTTATATGTTTATATTTCTTTACTTTTTTAAAGTATAAAACATTTTTATTTCAATATTTGTAAATTTAGTTGGAAAAAAATTCTTAGGTTAGGCCTGGACTGATGAACCAACACATATTTCTTGAATGTATTTACATTCATTACTACAACAACCAATTGAATAAAAAAACAGTTAAAACAGCTATTTGCTCTAATATTTCCATTAACAGCTGATTTCAAACTTTGAAGAAATTATTTGTATTTCTAACTTTTAGGTCAGGTTTTTATTAAAGTGTATACATGAGCATTGCTGGTTCTTTTAAGCTCTATTGTAACTGCTGTTATAAAATATACGAAATTATTTTACTTGAACTTTTAACATTATTTACCATCTTAGCTTTGGGGTTATTATTAATCCTACATTTTTATTATAAAGAAAACATAACATGATTGTGTGCATAGAATGTTCCAACGGGGTTGGCGTGCGAAGCACGCAAGGGTTTCTCCTAGTTAATCGTATAAGTTAAACTTTCATAGATGGTAAATTCAATACATACTTATTTTTTGTTGATTTTTAATGCACAATGTATCTGTATTTAAACGTGTATATGTTCAATAACTTTATAGCTTAAAAACAATATTACAATCAATCAAGTATTACTATTTTTGGGTTTACAATCTGAACATTTACATTCGATCCCTTCCCACCCAACAACCAACAAAACTTAAACAGAAAACAATAGAGCAAAGAACGATTCTCCACGGTAGCGGAATCACGATAACTCGTCAATTCGATACCCTACTCCCGTGCCTAAGTTTCATTGACTGTCTGATAGTCTATTCCCACGAGAGTGCTCACCTACCATGAAGGCACGCTTCTAATCATCCCCTCTATTGAATTACTTGTGACAACTATATCATCCCCTAACCCCCTGACAACCCCAAGCATTATCTTATAATTGTTTGGTGGGTTTGTCTATTGTGACCAGTATTGATGACAAAGATATTTCAGTTCCATAAATAAAGTCATTCATAATGTAATTCGCGAGTTTTGTACTGTCCACGGATAACGTGTGAGCGTGCGGGTAGATGGTTTCAAAAAAGTATCCGAGTTTGATTAATTGTTACGACTTTGGATTCATAGTAAAAATGAATGGTTCGTTTTTTAATACGTTTTGTGCTATAATTTTCCAGGTAGTTTATAGTAGATTTTTTTAAGTTGTATTTTTAATGTGAACTGAAACAAAATATTGAAAAGTTCATGTTAATTGAAAATATAAAATGAAATCTTCATTCCTACTCCGGTTTGTCTATCTCCCTCATGTAGTCTTGTTTATTTATTTTTACTGTCATTAAATAATTTTACAACTGCAATAGACATTGTCTTAAAACAATAAAAACAAAATTTAAAAAATTTGCAACATATACAGATATAAATGGATATACAACACACGACAATGAAAACTTACTAGCACTCACATTATATCACAATAATTACCACTAAACCTATAGTTATTTGCCATAATTTTAGTACACTCCACGTCAGGATTTTATAGAATCATCAAATTATTTCATACTATATTAGGCCAGGTCTGTAAGACATTTTAAAAAATTTCCTTAAGCAGATGCTTGACATCATCTGGCAACATATTGAACAATCTTACGCCAATTAGTTCAAAGTGGGCTTGAGATTTTGTGAGTCTGACTTGTGGAACATTAATCTTATTTCTATTCCTTGTGCCATGGGAATGGACTTCGCTAAGAGCATCAAGACTACTTATCCCTGACTTACAACAAACACTGCAAAATAAACATACTAGGCAAGGTTAATATTTTAAACTCACTGAATTGTTCTCTACAAGAAGAAAATTGACCAAGTTCTAACATTGTGCACAAAGCTCTCTTTTGCCAGAGAAAGACTGTTTTTGCGTTGCATGAATTTCCCCACAGTATTAAACCGTAATTTAAATGAGAGTTAAAACATGTATAATATTATGCCACCAACAAAATTTTCTTACCCAAACGAGTTTTGAGTTTTTTCAGTAAAAAGACCACCCTAGATAGTTCGGAACACAAATAGTTTGTGTGATGATCCCAGTTCAACCTATTATAAAGAAGTATACCTAGCAATGATTTAACTGGATCTTTGTCCTGATTTTTCTTTAAATTGCTTACACAGAAGTTGTGAGTTGATATGTTTTATTAAGTGAAATTTTAGTAAACCAGAGTACAGATCGCTCCAACGCAGTGTTGGTCATTGCTTTTACACCTTCTAAATTTCTACTGGCTGTAATCAACGTTGTATCATCTGCATAAAGGACTGATGTGTAATTCAAAGATCCTGGTAGTTCATTCATATATATTACAAATAAAAAGGGGCCAAGTACAGAACCTGGGGGACCAATTTTCCACCTTCATCAACCCCAATCTTAGATGAAGGGTTTGGGTTCTTACCAGTTGCTCCCTATTTGTGAGATAAGACTTAAATAATTTCAATTCTACACCCTCTATCATGTAATACTCTAATTTATTTAAAAGAGTTACTTGACTGATGGAATCAAAGGCTTGATGTGAGTAACGAAGAAAGTTTGATTACGTTTTTATACAGAAAATAACATAAAATATAAATAGCAAATAATAAAAAAAAAAAAAAATAATAATAATAATATGACAATTTTTTTTATATTGTGGCACTTAAATTTAAAATAAATTACTTTTATAATAAAACAATAATTATTAATTTTTTTAAGAGAAGCAAACCCGTGCATAGGGAGGAACTCTAATTTTAAGTAGATAATTTTTGTTTAAACTAAAGCCACAACAACACAGAAACAAGGTCGAAACTAAAATTTGTTCAAAGAGATCTATGTATAATTTAGTGTTATACCATGAAATAAATGAAGTATAACAAATTAGTTTACCAATATTAGCTGAAACTTTAGTTAAGAAAATTAAGTTTAAAAAAATGATGGGGCAATTAGAAATGGTTTTTATTTTTCACTTTTAAACAATAGTTATTTGTGTATCTAGGGTGCAAAGTTGAGTTTACCGCACGAGATAAACATTTGACTAATCATATCGACAAATTTGACATTATCGAGTGTGAAAAGTTAAACTTTGCACCCGTGATGCACACAACGTTTTCCCTACAGCTTTATTTTAAATTAGTGTTTAAGTTTTTTTTAAAGATCTGTTTTACAGAGGTTAGTTCTATAACAATCAAAATTTTCCAAACATAGTCTACATTAACTGTTTACTTTGCGTAAAGTGCAAAGAAAACAGCTGGAGTGCGAAAAGTATTACTTTATCGCAAGCCAGCTGTTTATCCGTGCGGTAAAGTAAAACAAAGAGGTATAATTACTTGACGCTGAACACAATTTGAATCAATTTGGTGTCTAAACATTCGCTTAATTCAACATTGCGCAGAATCACCTTTGAAATGAGAAAGTTTTACCAATCATTAGTCAATCAGAAACCGTTGTTCCTATAATACACTTAATAAAATACAAAGCAAATGTGTTCACACAAAAGCCTTGACGCAGAAAGTAGTCATGGAAGCCAAAACACATTACAGCGAGGAACTCCGAAACGGTAAAAAAAATTGAATTAATAAATTCGTCTTGAGGAGAAAAGGAAAACGCCATTGTTAAAAACCGAATGCAAGGAAACTGTAAAAATTGTGTCAATGATAAAATGCACCCTTTATTGTTCGAATACGTATACCGGAATAATTCATCCCCTATTTTGTCGTAAACTTTATGCATATTATGAAAGATAATTATCAAAGATAAAGGAGTACACAATTAAAGACGTCGTGGGAGGGAGCGGGGGTGGGGGCGGAGCGAGGCTTCTCGGGTCTATCTTGTCGCCGCCATTTCCTTTTCCTCCCCCACCCTCTAACAACCCTTACTGTCAAGTTATTTCTTCGACTTCGGTTTTCTGTTTAACATTCGTATTAATATGCCAACAGTAAAATAATATCGGTCGAAGAATGAAACTATAAACCAAAAGTATCTATAAAATGAAAGATATCAGGGTTGTGCACGCGATAAAATGGAAATAAATCTAAAGGAATTTACAACGAATAATACTCCTTACATCGTGTAGTCATGAATCAGTTTATTCTCTTAAAACGAGAGATACTGACTTTCTTACGTTTTATTCTCATTTTTTACTCCTATCGTAACTCATAAGTATTGTAGGAACGATAAAAATAATTTTCTATAGAGGTATATAAATTCTTGATTCCCATAAATTGAAGCTCAATGTTTTTGCCCAGACCATTTATTACTTGTCTGTCTGCTGACTTTATTTCAGAAGTTATAGTGTTTGTGCTTTTGTTAAACAATAATTTGTAAAATTAAACAATAGCAATTTTAGTCAGACCCGAATGTTGATGGCTCAAACTAATACTGGATGTGTTAGAATATTTATTTATAGTGATAATAAAAAGATTTAATACAATAAACTTCTTCAATTACTTTTATCTGCTCTTCTATTTGCTCTGTTCCTCTTACTTAACAGAACAAATTTCATTCCACCACAAAACTCTACTGTAAAGAATTAATATCAAACAAAACCAGAACAAAACGAATGACAAGGACAAGAAGACTAACAAAATCAAATTAGTTATAGAATGAACCCCAACACACATGAAAATATCCTAGAAATTTCCACATTTCGAACAATAAATTTAACAGATGTTTAAAATATTAAACGTGTAAGTCGCTTCACCTTTTAAATTGAAAGAAATGAGTAGACGTATACAATCTTTGTTTGAACATTTTAACAACTAACTGCCAGTGCTAATATATAGGACTATTTGTCATGTTATGTTGTAGTTGGGCTATTCACAACCTAAATGGAAAAACGCAAAAAACTTGAAAAATCTAACGCACATGAAGTCCCATTACTTGCATTACAGGTGGAAGATTACCGGAAATTTTGTACAAAAAAATCAAAAAACGAACAGAATGTAATTTCTGTTGCGTTACGATTATGTTCAATTGCTAAATGTTTCAGAATACTTTACCATCTGTGATACTCTAAGAATACATGATACAATGATACATCTGTGGGAATCTAAGAATGTAAAGGTCAATAACGTCTATTGTGGGGGGGGGGAGGCAACTCAACACCTACATAATGAGACTTGTCTCTTCCGACTCTGTCCTCAAGTGTTTCCGATGTAGACCCACTTCCGCAATGACCTCTAAAGTAAGATAACAGTGAAAACAAGTATATGTAGCAGATATACCTAATGTCTATAGAATTATTAGTTTTTTTTAGACAAATTAAATTATTAGTTCCTTATTCCTTTAATGAAATTTTTTTAAACTTTTTAAAAAGTATCTACTGAACTTTTTTTCGAGCCGAAAACCCAATTAGTAGCCAATCTATACCTTTTTGTATCTACCTATGTTTTAATTGGTTATATAACGTCTAAATCGATAAATTTAATTTGATTACTTTTTGTGATTTTGTGGAGACTTGTTGGGTTTACAAAAATGATGTAATTAAAAAAAAATTATTTCGTTATCTTTAATCTAGATAAAAGGATAATATTTACGATTTACCACAGTAATTGATGTAAAATACATAAAATAAACATGTATTTATTTTTGTAGTCATTGTATTCTGTAAAACGATAGTTAGTCAAATTTTAATTAACCTATATGTTTCAGACATGGATTCACATAACAGGCTAGATAAGTCTTCAAGTATTCACCTATCAGCTGGCACTGGTGAGTATATTGCTCATGGTAGAAGAAGTAGTAGGCTTATTATTTCTTGGTACAGATCTTAAACAAAATACTATTGTAGGCATACAATGTAGAACTCGTATGTTGAACTTATCCAACACCAAAGGGATGACTCCCATGAACACTTCTAAATAACTCTGAAATAAGAAAAATTTATGCAATATAAATAACTTCTTGCTACTGGTAAATTTTATGCAATATAAATATATTGCAATCACTAATAAATCTATAAACACAATACGAATATTTGTTTTCGTTAAAGTTAACTAGACAAACAAAATATTTATATATTATGGAAAATAAAAATTTTATGAATATGTTTTTTAGTATATATGTAAAGATGTTATTGCTTATGTAAAACAAAATTAATGACATTAGAACGTGACCTCCGTTATAAACAAGTGTTGTTTGACTAAATATGATTTTCATATCAATAATAAAGGTAACTGTTTATTATTATTACTTTGCTAGAACCAAATAATTCCTTTCTAAGATATTGTTTCGTATTTATGTATTCTAACAATGTATTAACATGATTAAAAGCCCGGAAAAATAAATTTACCCTACAAAAATGAAAGAAAAAAAATATGACCTGAAGTTCTAACTTATAGTCTCTAATCCCAGTATGTTTCAACTGCTGGAGATTTACTTTCGTCGATGTATATCCGACCAATTGCCTTATCTTGTTTACTGTCTGGCTCTTCAAACATGTTTATTTGTCTATTTCAGTAAATGCTAATGCGATAAAGGTTGTTGTTTACTATTACGTAGTTGGGTTGGCATGCTTGAAATATACTGGGACTAGATTCAGTAGGCCTACTATAAATTAGAACTTCAAGCAATTATTTTTTCAATTTTTAGAGTGATTTTTTACGGGTCTTTATTAACGGGCCTTTATTGTATTCGTTGTTAGAATACATAAATGAAACAAATCTCAATAAGGAAAGAATTGGTTCTGACAAAGTAATAGTAAACAATTACCATAATAAATTACGATAGTGAATCCCTGCTTGCATCTATAGAAAGTTACATAAATTAAATTCACAGCATGGTAGAAGTTCTACACATGCTGTTATGTAGTGTTAGATCAATCTCTTTATATTTAATTACCTGTTACTATTAACTGTCTGAAGTTGGGTCAACCATACTATCGTAAACATTTTTATTTTTCATTTGGTGGCCACGGTTTTATTTTTGACATGAATACGTATTTTGATTAGTTTCTGTTTTCCGGTTATAACTTATAGAAAACCAAATAATAATTTACAACTTAGGATATAGTTTTAAGATGAAATTCAATCAATTCGTTCAAATCGAATAATAATATGTCTTGATAATTGAAGAATACAATAATGTAATTCACCTAGTATAGACTGTAAACTCAAGCCGGGAATATTATTATTAATTCGTGGAATCTGGAAACTTTACTCGGATTGTAACTTCTGACACCGTGAAGCTACGATGCTGGAATTGGTGCCACACATAATAAAATAATGTAATTCACATAGTTTAGACTGTGATGTCAAGCCTGGAATTTTATTATTAATTTGTGGAGTATGGAAACTTTACTCATATTGTAACTTCTGACACCGTAACA
>JAGFPH010001072.1:82228-100875 GCA_018207615.1 Philaenus spumarius
TGGAGTATGGAAACTTTACTCATATTGTAACTTCTGACACCGTAACATTGGTGCCACATAGAATAAAATAATGTAATTCACCTAGTATATAGACTTTGATGTCAAGCCTGGAATTTTATTATTAATTCGTGGCGTCTGGAAACTTTTCTCGGATTTTAACTTCTGACACAGTAAAGCTATGATACTGGCATTGGTGCCACGCAGAAAACAAAAATGTAATTCACCTAGTATAGTCTGTGATGTCAAGCCTGGCATTTTATTATTAATTCGTGGCGTCTGGAACTTTACTCGGATTGTAACTTCTGACACCGTAAAGCTACGATGCTGGCATTATTGCCACACAGAATAAAATAATGTAATTCACCTAGTACAGACTGTTATGTCAAGCCTCGCATTTTATTATTAATTCGTGGCGTCTGGAAACTTTATTCGGATTGTATCTTCTGACACCGTGAAGCTATGATGCATTGATGCCACACAGAATAAAATAATGTAATTCGCCTAGTATAGACTGTAATGTCAAGCCTGGCATTTTATTATTAATTCGTGGCGTCTGGAAACCTTACTTGGATTGGAACTTCTGACACCGTGAAGCTACGATGCTGGCATTAGTCTCAATCGTAGTAATTGTGTACACATAATAAGATATCAGTTTTCAGTTGTTATTTTAAATTAGCTATAATAAATTCAGGCTGGAACTTGAGCGATGGACTACCGTGTTAAATTTAGCACTTATCAGACGAATAAAAAGACAAGAATAGAAAGCCCAAGAGAAGAGCCACCAGTCCCACACTACAAAAGGCCTTTTAAAATTTGATTTTGAGGTATTGATTTTATTTTATTTAATAAAATGGTTTAAAAATAAGAAAAGTAAAGGAAATGAGTTCTTATAGCTTAGTAAAATCATTATTTACCCAAAAAAAAAAAAACACTTTACTAAAACTCACAAATTAAAATAAAAATATCTACCATTTCATACAAGATTGTATACATTGGGCTATGTTGAAGTAGGCCTAATTAATTAAATTTACTGTAAATTATAGTTACCTATATATTACGTGAATTTTTCCGTCATGTGACTTAATTTTGTCTTCTGCTCAAGACGCGTTTCGGGGCCGTAGTCCCATCATCAGTTTGAAATTAGATCACTCCGTTGGAGGTCGTTATACAATATAAAAACACAAACACAATACAAAAAAGAAACTATATACGCACATATACAAAAATATTGATGGACCTCATTCGTGAGGGTTAACTAGACAGCGCTTCCTCGTCTATCACGCGTGATACTGTCTCTAATTAATTGTAATAAGAGTTACATTACAATTTCTATTTGTTTTAAAGTTTATAAAACCAATCGCAGAGTTTTGGCTTGACTGAAGTTTTAAAATAACATATCACAAATGGCATAGGCTACTTAAAGATTTTATTATTTTGTTCATTTTATGCGTATTTTTGAAAGTATAAAAACATATACATGTTTAAATAAGCTCTTGTGTCACTTATTTTTGAACTAATTGGGCCTAAATTGAATAAATTAGTTTAAAAGTTGTGGTAAATTCCATGTTTCAAGATCTCGACTCTTGACAAAATGCATTCCTTCATGACAACGACTATAGTACTTATTCACTATATTGAACACCATTTTAGTTCTGATCATTATGTAAAGTTCTGTTTATGTCAAATGGATTTATTTAAAAAGTCCTTTTGCATTGTGAGTTATGTGTTTATGGTCTACCTCCATTCAAAATTTGCCATACTCTAATGTTAAATTAGTTTGATAAGAATCACGGAAATCTTTATGACATAAGTTAAATCGTGCTTATATACAGAGTTTCTTTTTAAACGTGCCATCATTGGTATCTTATAAACTATAAATCTGATAGCAAATTTTAAATGGGGGAACCTTTCCTTATTTTTTGAGAAATTTTAAAATATGCAGTTAAAATATTTGTAAACGGCCGCCATTTTCGAATATGGCGGTCAACATTCAAATTTCTTGTGGAACACCCTGTATTTTATGATAATTTTTTATTTTACAAGTTATTTTAAGACTGTTTTGTTCTTGGTGGTTGTTTTTTTTTTTGAAACGACTAACCGTTTAAAAGTTACAGGGGTCTAAAGTTTTTAAAACACCATAACTGAGCAGAAGATATTTTTGTATGGTAACGTTTTGAAACAATGAAAATGCTCTTAATACTAAAAAACCAGCATTGATTAGACAAAGAAATAACTTTTTTTAAACAACAAATACAGTTTTTGTTTTTTTTTTAAACCCATAATACAGAGGAACTGAGTGGAAAAACTACAGATTTGTCACACATGAAAATGAAATTAACAACAGATGTTTAATATCAGCTGTTGATTCTTATTGTAGCAAATTATTGCTCATCGAAAGCAAATGTCATCTAATTCAGAATCCAGGATGTAATCAAATCCAAAATTATCATAAAATATAGGCTGTTCCATAAAAAGTTAGAAAGTTGGTTAAAATTTTGTTTAAAATGAGAACTTGTATCCTAAACAGAGGGCTTTGATAAACAACAATAATTAGCAACAATAAGAATGAACAGCTAATATTGAACATCTGTTATTAACTTCATTTTTCATGTGTGACAAAGTGGTCAAGCTTTTCAAGTTTCATCGGTTAATGGTAGCTTCTCAAAATCAACGTCAAAAACTTTTACATAAAATTATTGGTTCACATATCAGACCAGTGTACAGAGTTGGTTAATACATCGGCAGCCTCTTATTTTACTTTTTGTGGAATGCAGTTTTTAATTCGGAACAGCAAAAAGTGTATAACTGTAACTTGAAAGCAAAACATAAACATAAGCTACTTAAGTAAATATTTTATTTATTTGTCAAGTAGACTAACATGCTTGCTACAAGCCTCCTGCAAAGCTAATGAACTATTTCTTATTAAGTAAATAATTCGGAAGAGATGAACCACAGACGTTAACAGAAACATTGTTGCAAATAAGTTAGATGTGTTTAAATTTAAATTGAATTATAAAAAAAAGTGCAGAAAACAGAACAAGCTCTGTTTACTTTCTTATCTAAATCTGTTTTTCAAAATTAGTTTACGATTGGTTTAAACAAATTGCTCGTTAATTCCAAAGCAAATCCGATTCTTTCTTAAGATAACGATGGAATCGAGGACATTAAAAGGGGGATAGTAAGGAAGGAAGATGGCGTAAGAATATTATGGGGGGAGTAACAGAGTTCGTCTGCCGTTCTGTCGATTAGTCTAAGTAACAAGGAGGGCGTAAAGGATGAGGGGGTTGCTAGGTAACCGGAGAAGCTCTCGCTGATTTATTTAATTGGTTAACATATACAGCTCCTTACGAACTCCATTGTTGTTATTATTATATAAATTATTTTATAGTGATGGAATTTCAATTGAATAACCAATCGTATGATTAATTGTCTATAAAAATGAATTAGTGTGCGTTAACATTGATTTTCTAAAACCAATTTTAAATCTTGACGACTGATTCTTACCCAACTTATTGGTAGCATTATTTTGTTGACTTAAAAGTAATAGAAATTTTAAAAGCTAGCTGACCCATACGAAAATTTCGAAACTTAGTAGTACTGATGAAGTTAGGTATACGCTGTTTTAATTCAGTTTATTTATTTACGTTGGTTTAGAAACAACAGTTTATAACGATTTATAGGCCTAACGCTTTAAGTTGATTTAATTTGATTGATTTGCGTGATAGATTACACTTGCATATAGAATGTAAACCATCTAACTAAGAGCTGTCATGTTAGTTAAACAGATTGTTAATAGGCCTACTGTAGATGGCGCATTTCATTAGAAAGTTTTTAATAAATTTTTGTAACGAAAACATTAATTTTAAGTTATTTTTGTCAGTAGCGTGGTACATAATTAAATTAAATTAAAGCTGTAAAATTATGTTTGAATCATTAATTTTGATGAAGAATTTTAAGTTAGACATGATATTGCCACAAAAATCCCCTTTTGAGAAATAATACTTAAGAATTTGCATTTAAGTATTACCAAAATCTAATTATATTTTAATATAGCAGGCAAACGTCTAGACATAGTATAGGCTTACCATTTTGTCATTTCGTTCGAACTTTAAGTGTGCAAATACATGCATTTACCTTTTATGAATTCTATATACAATTATCGTATTGCAGTGTTGCGTCCACGGCTTTAACCACGTGAAAGTTAAGAATTTTGATATACATTTCGCAACGTGTTTGCTACTCCAATAAATAATCTTTAGCAGGCTACTGGTCATAGTTTTTTTAGGTTTCACATTAACATTACAATAACTATAAACCATTTTTATTTTTAAAACATAGAATTAAAAGTAAATTGTGGGAATTTCATTTTCAAAATTTGTTCCATTTTACTTAAACTAAATTCAGTCCTCACACGAAGAAGTTTACGTACAGACGAAATCTACATTCTTCAGGTAAACATGATTAATCATTGAATTAACAACTTAATACAATTATTTCTACCCTTTATTTTGTTAAATATATTTGTCGTATGTTTGGTCGGTTTGGGAAAGCTGTGGATTGCACTCAAAGTTTAAATATGTGCTATTCTTTCAATTTATTCACTTTCTTTTTTATTTCATCTCATCCGTAAACTAATGAATTTGATTAATATTAGCAAAAAGTAATGTATGCACATATATGTGAAAATTTAATTTTCCTACAGCTGTTTAATAAAGTGTATTTTTGCACACTCACAGCAGTGCGCAAACTAAACTATATGTGTTCAGCGTTAAGTAATTTACCTCTTTGTTTTACTTTACCGCACGGCTAAACTGCTGGTAAAGTAATACTTTTCGCACTCCACTGTTTACTTTGCTCAATGTAAGCAAAGTAAACAGCTGATGTAGTCTATGTTTTTGAAAATTTTGATTGTTATGGAACTAAGCTTTGTAAAACAGATCTTTTTAAAAACTAAAACACTAATTTAAAATTTAGCTGTAGGAAAAACGTTGTATGTATCACGGGTCCAAAGTTTAATTTGTCACACTCGTTAAACTTTGCCAAATCTCGTGCGACAGACTCAACTTTGCACCCTAGATACACAAATAACTATCGTTACTTCTTATTATTTGTGCAAATTCATTATTATTGGTTATAACGAAAATTGGATCATCGTTATTTGACCAGAATTAACCAAATATAATTGAAATGAATTTATCAAGTTGCTTGAATATGATTATGAATAACAAATAAATGTAGTTTTATGTAAATACTAACTTATTTATTTAACCTTTTTCAATATGAATTGGTAAATTAGGTCTATAAGAAATGTTGTATTCATCTGTTGAAACGTTGTGGTAACAAACTATATACATTCCTGAAATATAAATATTTTATACTATTTTTGCTAAATAACTTAATACTACTTGCATTGTTCAAAATAACTGTTATATGTCACGTGCGTGTGTATGATATGGTTCAACAAGTAAGGTTATGTTTTCAGGCTTAAGTCCTGTCAGCAAGAATTCCTACCTGCCT
Source organism: Philaenus spumarius (assembly GCA_018207615.1). Taxonomy (NCBI): domain Eukaryota; kingdom Metazoa; phylum Arthropoda; class Insecta; order Hemiptera; family Aphrophoridae; genus Philaenus; species Philaenus spumarius. The sequence continues at coordinate 87,746 of JAGFPH010001072.1, forward strand.
TCTTCACTTTCGGAGTCTCTTAGGGTACCTTCAAAAACTGGTCAGTCGCACTCTACCTTAACATTATCTTCATTAAACATTAGTATTTATGCTATTAAATTATAGATGCTTTAATAAATACAAAATAAGGATTAATTTGTTTAATGTCAATTGCGGTAATATGTGTAATAAAGTTTCGAAAAACTATAACGTATTATACAAAAAAAAAAAAAAAAAAAAATTTAAAAACTGGGGGCATGATTAATTTTTATTGTGGGCAATATATAATACCTATTTCGGGTGAGGGTGGTTTGAAATATAGAAATATAGGTATGTAAATTATCCATGTTCAAATTAATTAAATAGTAATTGTTACTAACGCGTCGGAAATAGAAAACATTTCACTATCTAAGCATTTGTGTTAATATGCACAAATTAGACGTTGTAACCGGCTTCACTAGGATTATGAATCAACTGAAGAAAGGCAAAATATACTAGGAATCACCTTCTAAGTTTATATAATGTTCAAATATAAAAACATTGTTGAAAATGTTTATCTTAATTTTATTATTCATCCCTTATTTTGAAGAACACATAAATACTATGTTTTTCCATCTGGGAAAATTTATATGTGTTTATTTACTTATCCTACCCTTAGTTTGAACAGTTAAAAAAATGTTCATCCCTTAAACTAAACATCTTTAACAGAAGTTTATTAAAACCGGGTGAAGTTGGTTAGTTAAACAAACAAATGTAATTGTGTGCTTAAGACCACACGGGAGAAGCGTAAACTTTTTAATACAACTTACGAAATGAGGAAGCACAATGTCCATTTCAGAGGCATTACCAATGAAACTACACATTGTGTTAACATTAACGGGTCTATGACATAGGACAAAATCTGTTACACTTATATAACCAATTCAAATGTACTAAACTAGCAATGCTTTCGTGGCCTAACCGGCTGAGGCACTAGTATATGGTGATGGGCTCTGCTGGTTCGAATCTCGGCAAGAGCAAAACTTTTTCAAGCTGACGTAATAGAGCGTTTCACATAATAGAGCGTTTCATAAAGTGCATGAGAAAAGGCTTGACTCTAAAATTCGATTAGAGCGTTTCATAAAATGCATGGGAAAATGCGTGACTGTAAAATCTGATTTACTGCCAGCTAACAGCGCCGAGGTTCGCCTATAGAAGTTTAAACTTCAAAAAATTAGTTTAACAAAAGTATTACTGTACACTACAATATTTAATTTTGGGATTCATTATTTTCAATAAACACAAATAACAAAATACATTTTACTGTATTTACAAAATATTATCTTTAATTACCAAAATTGATAGACAAAACACAATAAGTGTGTAACCGGAGCGGCTCTATCCCGACTGACTGGGCAACCGCACAGAAACAAACGAGGAGTTGACGCCAAAGAAAATATATGTTTTTGTTTTGGAAAATTATTTTTTACCCTCAAAGCGGCGGACTACACATCTGTGTCGTCACTCCGTGTTGTGACAACACATTTGTAACGCGAGATTGTATCAAATATTTAATCCACTAAAACCCTTCCAAACTTAAAAAGCCAAAAACCATTGGAAAGGTAATATTTCAAACTTTAATTTTTTTATTTACAGTTTTTGTCTAAAACATATATTTACATATGTAATCATCGTTTGAATATTGTAGTTTTCAGTAAAGCTATTGCCGCGAATGAAAACACAAAGCAATTACTCAACTACTCTAAAGCTCAATATCGCCTCACAGAAATATTTTGACAATAATATAAAGATACCTTTGAATTCGTCAAGATTTGAATTTTCTAAAACTGCCTTCCAATCAGGCGACACTCTTATAGTTTCGAAAATATAAACGCCTGCAATTGGACAGTTTTCAACCAATAAAATAGCACATTTTGCATTCGAGATATCTCTTACAATTCGAAATATGTGTATGGAATATGTTTATATCTATTTGTAGAGAAAATTTCAATCTTCCAATTTGTGTAAAGCAAACTACATTTACTCTAACGGTTTTATTCGTACAGTCCTGGGAAATACATACAAGTGGGAAATTCAAAACTCGTCTTTCTCACGTTTTGGAAGTAACGGCTTTTCTTGTTTAGGTTTCGTGCGCGAGAGATAACATTTATTTGATCTTATTTTGTGATTCAAGTAAAGCTAAGTCAAATACTTTTATAAATAAATCGTTTACAAGTATACAGTTCAATTCTTTGATTTATTCTCTACACTTTGTTATAATAATATTTCATTTTTTGGAAAAGCATAATATATTCCTATATTACCGCTCAAACTATGGGTAATTTTGTTAGCAGTCTTGTAATAGGAACATAAATATTGGTGTTTTCAAATAAGAAATTTGAAATTGATATATATTTTTATACAGTTCTATTTAGAACTAAATTACAAAACTTTTGAACATTTTGAAAAATTACAAAAAATTGTTACTACTTTTTATGTAGGCCCAAAGTTGAACTTTTTCCTTTCGTTACTGAACATTTTTTTGTTTCTTGAGCTAATAACTTTGTAAATTTTACATCAATACATTTTTACAGGCATATATGAATTATTTGAACTTTTCTCTACAAAACATCTTTGGAACACTTTTGGATTAAAACTACTATTCTTACTTTTATTTCAAACCTTCAATTAAAATATTTTCTTAAACTCGTTGAGTGCAAAATTGTTCAGTAGTTAATACAGTCTATTATGAAAGGTGTAAATGACCACCAATGTAACGTGTATAGTGAACATACTAATCAGTCTAGGCACTTGGTTGATACTACTCGCCATTTCGCAACTAAATAATCTAACAAAAATACTTTTTTCAAATACTAGTGCTCCGTCAGAGTGCATTTGAATACATTTAAATTATAAACATATGTCGAGCTGTACATTAATTTGTCAGAAATAAGCGAATATTTTAAAGAAAGTATATTGATTTACTTTGAATCCGTCTTAATTTCGCTTTACACACATCAGTCCCGTCGCAGGTCTGTCATATCAGTCACATCACAGTTCAGTCTAGTCTAGCCACAGTCAAGTGCAGTTTGATTTATGTGAATGTGATAAATAATTTTACTATTTATTTATTATTACATATAATATTTATTAATTTATAAAATAAAATTTATTATAAAATTATATGTTTTTATATAAAATTATTATTATATAAAATTATTAATTTTAAAAATATATTTATAAAATAATATAAATTTATTAATAATATTAAATGTATTAACTAATTTATTATAAATTTGATAATAACAGTTTACTATAACTAGTGGCTTATAAGGACAATAACTATAATATTTTGACAACATACAGTTGGGAGAGTTTTGGGTATTTATAAATATTTGTTATTTTTTATAATCTAGATCTGTTATTTTTTATATGGAGCCATGGAGCTTTGACTTAATTATATTACTGTAAAACAAGTCTATATTAATTTAATTGAAACAAAATTAAAGTAGTCATAAAATCAAATACTTTTTAAAAAGGATTGTGAAATAATCGGCATTAATCTTGATAATTTCGTAATTACGTAGTAGAAGACTGTAAAATATCGTCAGGCTCGTCCGAACAATCATAAAATATCGGTGGGAAGAAATCTTAAATATGACTGACGGACCTGCGCCGGAACTGAGCCGGATGAGTGTAGATGGCGCAACAGGAAATCTATATAAGAATATGTTTTTTTTAACTGAGACGTGACTGATATAACTAATCTGCGACGGGACTGAACTGTGACGGTACTAAACTGTAACGAGACTGATGTGAGTGAATCGACCTTTAAGATGGCAGCTCGAAACGTCACAAATGATTATTTGCAAAAAGTTTTCTAACATTACGAAATTATAGAATCTGGCTCGATAGAAATATAGAATTATTTTTTTTAGAAAAAATATTACCCCTACATCATCAGTGTTGATTTTTATTTCAAAAATTTAATCATAGTTTGATTTTGTTGGTGAAATCAAGACTGACATAAACGCAATTTATATACAAACTAACAAACTTTTCTTAACTTTATTCAATTTCCTTTTTGTAAATGTACACAATAAAAGTTGTAAAAATGTTTCTTTTAAATGAATGAGGAAAAGTTGAAAAGTGTTTTGCTGATGGTGTGATGACACGAACTTGAAGGGCGTCTCCTAATTTCTTGGCGTCTTTTTACTGACGGCTCATCCGTCAAAATCACAATTCCCCTTGCCCAACCTCGCCTCACCGCAGGGTTTTATTTGGGGGTTATTTAAGCTGTCCGTCACTTTTAAATGTCAGGAAAAGATTAAATATGCCTTGTCTGGAATATCTGGATGTTTATTTACAATGCTCAGTGACCGTTAGAGATATTGAAATGTGAGGACTGACCTGATATCAACACCAATTGTAAAAAATACACATACAGATATAATAAAAATATGTAGTAAATACGTACAATGATTTGTTTATGCACTTTTCTAACCATGAACCACTTTTTACTGCGTTTAACTAGTTTGTGATGTGTGACGCGATTTTCAATAATCTTCTTTCTAATGTGCATTTCTAGTACCATATATCACTCAAGTTATTGAAAAGTTAAATCTCTAAATTTTGTGTAGTAAACTTACAATTTATATATTCCGAAATTAGTCCAACAGCCAATACCATTTAGATAATTATTTACACCCTTTTTTCTAGCGTAGAGTTAGACATAGTGTTAAGAGTTAAACAGCGGGTTGAGAGTTAAACAGAGAATTGAGAGTTAAACAGAGGGTTGTGAATTAAACAGTGGGTTGAGAGTTAAACAGAGGGTTGAGAGTTAAACAGAGGGTTGAGAGTTATACATACTTTTGAGTGTTATACAGAGTGATTGGAGTTAGACAAGAGTGCTGAAAGTTAGACAGAGTGTTGAGAGTTAAACAGAGGAATGAGAGTTAAACAGAGGGTTGAGAGTTAAACAGAGGGTTGAGAGTTAAACAGACTTTTGAGTGTTATACAGAGTGTTTGGAGTTAGACAGAGTGCTGAAAGTTAGACAGAGAGTTGAGAGTTAAAAAGAGGGTTGAGAGTTAAACAGAGGGTTGAGAGTTAAACAGAGGGTTGAGAGTTAAACAGATTTTTGAGTGTTATACAGAGTGATTGGAGTTAGACAGAGTGCTGAAAGTTAGACAGAGGGTTGAGAGTTAAACAGAGGGTTGAGAGTTAAACAGAGGGTTGAGAGTTAAACAGAGGGTTGAGAGTTAAACAGACTTTTGAGTGTTATACAGAGTGATTGGAGTTAGACAGAGTGCTGAAGGTTAGACAGAGGGTTGAGAGTTAAACAGACTTTTGAGTGTTATACAGAGTGATTGGAGTTAGACAGAGTGCTGAAATTTAGACAGAGTGTTGAGAGTTAGACTTAGTGCTGAGAGTTAAACAGAGGGTTGAGAGTTAAACAGACTTTTGAGTGTTATACAGAGTGATTGGAGTTAGACAGAGTGCTGAAAGTTAGACAGAGTGTTGAGAGTTAGACTTAGTGCTGAGAGGAGTCACCGGAATACTACCGCCGGAAAACTACCCCCCAAGCAGGTTCCTACGTCATTTTGATGTCAGAGATCGGGGGGGGGCAGTTTTCCAGCCACGCACACTCAAGTTTCGATATAATTAGAATATAATAAAAACTAGAGGACTAACCTAAACTGTTTAGTCACAGTATGTTGCCGATAACAGTATAATTGTAGGAACCTGCTTGGGGGGGGGGGGGGGGGGGTTTTCCGGGGGGGGGTATTCCGGCAACCCGCTTTTACTAGGGGGGGGGGGTAGTATTTCAGTCGCGGACACGGCTCCCATATTGGTTAGTTGGCAGATTTCGTGACGTCACGTTTCACCTGAGGGGGTAGTTTTCCGGGGGGTAGTATTCAGCATTCCCTTAGACATAGTGCTGAGAGTTAGACATAGTGCTGCTGAGAGGTAGACATAGTGCTGAGAGTTAGACATAGTGTTGAGAGTTAGACATAGTGCTGGGAGTTAGACATAGTGCTGAGAGTTAGACATAGTGCTGAGAGTTAGGCAGAGTGCTGAGAGTCTAACTGGATGGACATAGTACTGAGAGTTAGACATAGTGCCGAGTGTTAGACATAGTACTGAGAGTTAGACATAGTGCTAAGAGTTAGACATCGTGCTGAGAGTTAGACATAGTGCTGAGAGTTAGACATAGTGCTGAGAGTTCGACATGGTGCTGAGAGTTAGACAGCGTGCTGAGAGTTAGACAGCGTGCTGAGAGTTAGACATAGTGCTGAGAGTTAGAAATATTGCTGAGAGTTAAATCATGGTTCTGAAAGTTATATCATGGTGCTGAGAGTTAGACATAGTACTGAGAGTTAGACACACTGCTGAGAGTTAGACATAGTACTGAGAGTTAGACACACTGCTGAAAGTTAGACATAGTACTGAGAGTTAGACACACTGCTGAGAGTTAGACAAAGTGCTGAGAGTTATGCAGAGTAAGCGGAGTTAGAAATATTGCTTGGAGTTAAATGGACTGCTGAGAGATAGTCAGAGTGCCGAGAGAAATTTAAGGCAACCGTTAAAAAAGTAAAATGGACATGAATATATAACAGAAAAAAATATATCACTTATGGATATCGAAAAATACTTTAACGTAAGGTTGAAATTTTTCTCACTTTTTCGTATGTGATTTTTCCTTAAATTTGAAGGACTTAAAGTGGTGTACAATGAAAAACAATTTCACAACTTTCGCTTTGCTATCCAATTACTAGTGAATTTTAAATTATCCAATTACGTTTTTTAATTAGCGTTTACAATTAACTATTAAACTAAAATAGCCTTGAATACAATTTTCAATTAAAGATATTGCTTATTATTATATTATTTTTTTGTACACAGTTTATTCTTAATATTTAAATCAAAACATTGCAAAATTGTCCAAATAAACTGGATATATCGATTTTCATATCATATCCCCAATGCAAAACTACTATACTTTTTATTTACTACATTGTTGTAAACAATAGTTTTATCAGTAGATCTGATTAATATATTCCTTTATTTAAACGAATTTTTATTTGATTCCGTGTTTGACTTAGCTTTTCTTTACGTAAAAACTTTTAGGTTAGATAAGAATCGTTAAATTGTTGTAGTAGAAACTTTGACGCCCAAATAAATATCTGTGTTTATCCATCATTATTATTTACCATCCGAAAAGACTAAATCGGCTACGTTATGCATTAACATAGAATCGATCTAGATGAGACTAAGAAGGGTTGTTTGCTACCCCTCACAATATTTATTTATTGGTGTTAATGTGCGAGGTAGCTGAGGGGAGAAGTCATTAATCAAAACGTAACGACAGAGGAGTCACGCAGACACTACTCACTCGCTCCGCTCTTCTGTCAAGGACTTTGAATTTTAACTTTGTAAAGGGAAAACGCTGTAAAATGTAGACACATAATTGTGCTAGTTTTTGTATTACATTTTTTATATTAGTTTGTTTCATCATACATGATTTATATTTGCATACGTTGGAAATATTAAATCCTAAAAAGACTATAGTTACATAAAATTATTTTATTTTATTTGTCTTTAGAGGTATCAACTGTGTTTTTTATCTGTGCAGAATACTTTTAAAATTACATATAAATGTTTATGTATTATTTTTAATAAAAAAATAAGAATCCCATAAGGCAAACTAATAACTCCAAAATTTAAAAAATAAGGTTATGCTAGAGAGACAAAGTTGGCCTTAGCCAACAAATGAAATTGAAATTCGTGGTTTTAAACATTTTATATATGCTGGGGAAGTTTTTAATGCAATGTGTGAATAAAAATACAACGTACAGGACAATTTTAAAATAATCATAATTGATTATATCTATACTAATCTATACTTCTATACTAATATTATAAAGAGGTAAAGTTTGTTTGTTTTTTCTTTCTTTGTATGTAGGGCGTAATCTCTGGCACTACAGAACCGATTGAAATATAGTTTTACTAATAAAAAGCTATACTATCCCTGAGTAACATAGGCTATAATTCATTTCGATAAAAACCTTTTTATATTTCAATATTTGTAAATTTAGTCGGAAAAAATTCTTAGGTTAGGCCTAGAATGATAAACCAGCACATGTATTTACATTTATTACTATAGCAACCAACTGAATAAAATAACAGATAATATAGCTAGCAGCTGTTTGTTCCAATATTTGCATTAACAGCTGATTTCAAAATTTGAAGCAATTATTTTTGTATTTCTAGCTTTTAGGTTAGGGTTTTAAAGTGTAGACCTGAGCCTTGCTGATTCTTTTAACCATTATTATAACTGCTTTTATAAAATATAAGAAATAATTTAATTTGAACATTTAACATTATTTACCATCTTAGTTTTGAGGTTATTATTAGTCCTACACTTTTATTATAAATAAAACATATGTTTTTGGAAGGTTCCATTTTGGGTTGGCATGCGGAGCACGTAGGGGTCTCCCTTAGTTGTAAATATAGTTAAATTAATGCAACTTTTTATGTATGAAAACACAATTTATTATTTCAGAATTATGAATTGTAAAAATGTGTTTAATTCAAATCAAATATTTTTATTGATAATATACTTAATTTTACTTACCGGTAGTAATATTATTATTAATTTTATTTCTGAAGAGCAGAATGGCTCAGTAGTTAAATGAGCTCGTCCAGTTTGTTGCAGTTGTCGTTGGATGCAGTTTGTTGCTGAAACCTCCAATATAATAGTTGCCCAAGTTCGGGCTTAGTTACTGACGTTCAGTTTACTTTGCAATACACGCTGCTCCCCCAACTCATTAATATAACTGACATAAATTGAAACGAAAAAAAGAACATAAACACACAACAAAACAGATGATAACTAAAACATTAAAAATATTCATTTATTTTTTTGGAATATGATTATTTAAACTTTCCAGCTGACGATATTTAGAAATGTCGCAGTAAAAAATGTTTATTTTTCTTAAATGTTATTTTAAATTCTCAAATAAATTAAATAAAATGTCGTAGAAGGGCGGGAAAATGAAGAGAATACAGCATTACTATTATATTAATGTGAAGTTGACATAAGCCCCGTGATATTCTAGTAAGCCCCGTTGAAAAATCACAGAGGCAAATTAATTAAATACACATCTGAAATACATTATTAAAAAAATATTTAAAACCTTTTTTTTAATAGAATAAACCTAGAACCCAGATTCTTACAACTAATACGATTATTAACTCAAACGCGTTTCAACGACAATGTCGCCATCTTCAGTGATGCTCGAGCTACAATAGTCAAACTGTAAATAGTTATAAACTCAAACTTGTTATAGTTTGACTATTGTAGCTCGTGCATCACTGAAGATGGCGACTTTGTCGTTGAAAAGCGTTTGAGTTCATAAACGTATTAGTTGTGAGATTTTGTGTTCTAAGTTTATTCTATCAAGTATATCTTCTCACAAGTCAAGCTCAATATTTATTTATACTATTTAAAAAAAACAGACTCTATCTAGGCCTACCTAACTATGCTGACGGGGATTTTTAACTCGGTAAATGCGTGCAATACAATTGTAACGGTTCTAAAACTGTAGGCCTATTTGTTAAAATGTTTTATTTTTTATATTCATTATTATAGATCTAAATAAAGATATAAATAGTATCTTAGAATTGCTTGTTATTTCATAATGATAGATCAAATTATTTAGAAGTTACTAATATTATAATGAAGAAATTAATAATTGAATATGTTTATACGTTATACGAAGATATACGAATGTTGCCGAAGTTAAACGAAGGAGTATCTCTTCTTTAAATTTGTATAAATGAATATATTCATAATGAAAGGTTGTATTTATATGAATTTTATAACCTCAAATCAAATCTTATATAATTAACATTGTTGTTAACGTATAAGATTAGTTCTTTAACTCATATTTAAAAAATTAACTTCATAAGACTTATATTATTGATCGAAGTTGTAAACATAACCCCAAAGTATACGGACGTAGAATAAACTCGCTTTTATAGGATTCGATTAAGTTTAGAAATACTACAAATAGTTTAAAGTAGCAAATAACAATCTTTTAGCTATCATTTGAAATTACATTAAAAATATCTTACGCTTCTTTTATACACATGTTGTTAATTAAGAGCACATGGTAAAAGAGAAAATTAATGGTTTTATAAGTTTTTGCTAGTAACTCATGTCAGTTCTTAATTACGTAAACATTTGTTGAATTTTATAAATTCGGATGTAAGATAAATCCAAACGAAACAGATTTAAAAAACCAAGAAGCAAAATCACCGATAGGAAGAAAAAGAGACAATATATATTGTAACTAAAGACAACTTTGACTTATTAGAAGCATTAAATCACAATCCGTTATAAGAACTGTGGTTTTCTATTTCTTTACCTTTCTTTTGACTTATAGAAAATGCAAACTCTTGTCGTCTTCGGAGCCAAAACAGTGCAATAAATAACGGGTATTGCCCGTAGCAGTGACTGTATATTACGGATCCTGGATGGAATTATTTAAATGTGAAAACTTGGAAACGTGTTTTAGCTCTTTGTCTTTCACTAAGACTCTTATTTCCTGATCTAATTAAGACTTGGTAAGGTTTAATAACTAAACTGAGTTGAAAATGTCCTGAAATTATTAATACTACATTGTACACGTTTTACAAAACAATGCAATTAATTAGAATATTGACTAAAACAAAAGTTCATAATAATATACAGAGTGTCCCAAACTTCGGGAAATGGTTCTATGGGTCAAAATAAAGAGAAAATTAAGAACATTTTTTCCACAAATGCTTCGTTTTCCAGATATCCACCTTTTTGTTTTTGTTTACTAAATAATGTATATCTAGCGAACGGTTAGACCTGTTAAATTCAAACTTTACATGATGTTTAACCTAACATTTTAAGAAAAAAAAGCGATTATATCCAATCATGCGTGTCAGAATGGCGGCTGTTTCAAAATTTCAAACCTAAATTACCCACAACCCTGCATTTAAAAAAATTTAAAATGTCAAAACACCCTTTTTGTACCCCGTTTAATTCCTTATCGGATGGTTAATTTTCAAAACACTAGGATGAAGGATAATAGTTATGTTATGAATAATAACAGCGTTCTTACCCACCATATTGTTGTGTTTACTGTGTTGGTTCAGGATGACGGGTTGCACAAACCAATTATTATACATAACTTAACTATTATCCTTCATCCGATTGTGTTGACAATGAGACCATAGTAAATCGAAAGGGCTACAAAAAAGGTGTTTTGACATTTTTTTTAAATGTACTGTATTTGAGTAATTTAGGTTTGAAATTTTCAAACCGCCGCAATTTTGAAACGCATGATTTGATGTAATCGTTTATTGTTCATTAGATACATCATTATTAGTTTAAACTTTATGCCAAGTTTGAACTCAATCTGTCAAATATTTCTCTAGATATGAATTATTTTGTAAAAAAAAAAAACAAAATGGCTTATATCTGGAAAACTAAGCGTTTATTGGAAAAAATGTTATTCTTGATTTTCTCTTTATTTTGACCCATAGAACCATTTATCGAATTTTGGTTGTTTACTTATGGGACATCCTGTATGTATTTATCTATCTTGTAAAATATAAGAATGTATTATTAAGTAGGCCTACATATTTTTCGTACTCACTACTTAGTTTTACTTTGCAAAATCGTTATCTTCTATTGACATTACAAGCTTCGGAATCATATGATTAGGTTTAAGGGTCGGCTCTAGTAAAACAGAAAGCAACCTGCGACTCCAGCGTAGCGGGTTACACGGACATTGCTCATCCTAAATCCATTTAAAACCCGCAATTGTTCAAATAGCGTTTTCAAAAAAATACCAAACTCTTGGGGACAAAATTCTTCATCCGAATGGCTTGATAATTTTTCGCTATAATTAATAGTTACATCGTAAAAAAATATTTAAAGTCACCCTATAGCGGCGGTAGGTTACACGGACATTGCTCAGCCTAAATCCATTTAAAACCCGCAATTGTTCAAATAGCGCTTTTTTTTAAATACCAAACTCTTGGGGACGAAATTCTTCCTGCGAATGGCTTGGTAGTTTTTCGCTATAATAAATAGTGACAACATAAAAAAATATTAAAAATCAATGTTTTAAATTGTTAATAAATATTAAACAAAATCTTTTATTAGTTTTGGAAAAGCCATTTGCATACATATTGGCCATAGCTTTAAAATGACATATCGTTCATAATTATCAGTTCAAAAATAAAGAAAAATTTGGATTTTAATTTAACATTGGTCTTATGGAGTGCCAGCCAACATGGCCGGCAGCTAGAGCCGACCCTTAAGCCTATAAAGTATCAACTTTTCCCTCAAACAATTAATAAACTTTAAAGACAACCAAAAAAACTGATACGTCAGAACGAAATATTTCTTAATCGCCTAAATTAAAATTAATATATTTGCTGTTGTATCCTTTAGATCCAGGCGTAATCGAAAGAAATTGTTTTTAAAGTGAAAGAAATTTAATTTAACTAACGTATTTAAAGCACATTAAAGCATTATTAGCGAATTTCCATAGGAAAGATGAGCTATTACAGTGAACTTTATGGTAAGACCTAATATCGGGAGTAGTAAATGAGCACTGATCATGGTCCCCAGAACTCGTTTTTGGAGCCATTAAAATTTATATAGGTATATAATTGGTTGTCTAAGTCGCTCGGACGAGTTCGTTAGCCAAACAAAATTAACAATCGGAGTCACGTTTTTTGACCAGAAGTAACTAATTTTTAAACTTTTTCCTACTGAATGGAAATATTTTAGAGTTTTATATAAAAAATTAAATTTAGGATACTATTCAGCACATTTTGCTTTTTTACACAACCTTATAGCTCGCTTGGTTCCCCAAAATCGATACAAACTTAAAATATCGAAAAATACCCAGTTTAAATCCACGTGTTGGATTTTACCGTGGGGGCATCTTCTGATCCTAGGCCGACGGCCGAGTTTGTACCCTGCGAGCGAAGCGAAGCGCATAACCCGAGACCGCAAGGTCGAGATGCAGGGGATGCGGAATACTACCCCCCGGGAAACTACCCCCCCAGGTGAAACGTGACGTCACGAAATCTGCCAACTAACCAATATGGGAGCCGTTCC
>JAGFPH010001072.1:100975-130908 GCA_018207615.1 Philaenus spumarius
CCCCCCGGAAAACTACCCACCCAAGCAGGTTCCTACAATTATACTGTTATTGGCAACATACTGTGACTAAACAGTTTAGGTTAGTACTCTAGTTTTTTTTTTTTATTCTAATTATATCGAAACTTGAGTGTGCGTGACTGGAAAACTGCCCCCCCCCCTCCGATCTCTGACGTCAAAATAACGTAGGAACCTGCTTGGGGGGGTAGTTTTCTGGGGGGTAGTATTCCGGCGACCCGAGATGCAAACTCGTAAGCGAATTTTTCCGCTGTGAGTGGAACGAAGAACGCGTGAGCCGAAGCTGGAGGCTAAGGTGAAAACAAATTCTACTAATATATTTCTTACACAGAGGCAGCTATTCAGAGGCGTCGTGAATAGACCAATTTCCCAAAATGTTGGTTGAAACATACAAACTTCATTTTGGAAAATTGCTCTACTCACGATAGAGGTTCAGCTGCGTGATCGATTTATTTAACATCTGCTAAGAAAACGTTAGTTAACGCAAAAATGAAAAGTTTTATGTTTGTAAAGATTTTGTTGCAGTGTGGTAGCCTACTTAGCCTGTAGATGTACATTACCTATAATAAAATATATTAGATTTTTTAAGTCTTTGTCTACATTGTCTTTGCCTATATAAATATTACCAAGAGGGAAGTAAATGCTCGCCTGATGCTTCAATTGACATCAGAATGTTGACAGCCTATTAAAATTGTTAGTAGGCTATATTTTGGAAAGTACATTACCTCAAGATGAACATAGGCGAGGAAATAAAGCACAAAAATAGGCCAAACCTACGATAATTTTAGCAGTAAGACAGATCGAGATGCGGTTTTTTGCATTCGATTCAGGAAGCCGCCAGGAAAGTTTGTGAGCCCATGCGATCAATGAGAAATCAATATTGCATCGGTGCATAAGAAAATGCATTTTTTAAAGTGCATTTAATGAGAATTTAAAGGAAATTATCTAACTCGGTCAGTAATGACAAAAAAAATTGCAAAAATTTGATACTCGGGAGTTTTTGTGGTAGCAGAACACGAATATAATATCGGCGATGATCCTCGGAGCAGCTAGGCCCCAGGCAAGTGATATCCACGTCATCTCCTGGAATTTTCTAGGAATATACACGAGTAATACTTATTCGTGTTCAGCGACCCCAAAAACCCCCGAGTACCAAAATGGGGCCCATTTCTATCATTCTTGACGGAGTTATAAATTGTTCTTTAGTCGGCTCATTGAATGCACTTTAAAAAATGGATTTTTCTTTGCACCGATGCCTTATTGATTTCTCATCGATCGAATGTGGCTACACACTTTCCTGGCGGCTTACTGAATCGAATGCAAAAAAACCCCATCTCGATCCGTTTTACTGCTAAAATTATCGCAGGTCCAGTGTTTTCTTCCTTGGCATTATTACTTATGAAACAAAGGTGTAAATCGTGGGAAGTATAACAATTTATTTTTATTGGAAAGGGGCTGCTACCCTCAGTTCACCCATTAGGCGTAACTATTTAAATTGCGTGTGTTATTATTTATTTTAATTTCTATAAAACACTTAAAATGAACAAGTGCCAAATTTTCAGTTCTCTAGTTTAAAGGAAAGTTAAATCAACATTTTTGTACATCGGTTGTTACTATATTTTCACTCCTAAACAGCACTCGACAAAATGTAAATCTAAGATACTTTTTCAATGCACCTTGTAAGAAATAAATGTACCCTACAAATTTTCAGCTCAATAACTTTAAGAAAAGTATAATTATTATTGTTTATTGTTTTATCGTTTGTTTCACATTTTCACCCTTTAGCAGCACGCAACATAATGAAAAATCTGTTTACTTTTTCTATGCATCTTGTAAGAAATAAAAAAATGTTCAGCTCTCTAGCTTTAAGGAAAGTATAACAATTAATATTTATTGTTTTAGTGGTTAATTCTAGCCTATGTTACTCAGGGATAGTGAAGCTATTTATTAGTAAAACTATTTTTTCAATCGGTTCAGTAGTTCCAGAGATTACCCCCTACATTCAAACAAATAAATTTACCTCGTTATAATATTAGAATAAATTCTTAAATGTTCACTACAGAACTCAAAACTGGTGAATCAAAAGTGTGTCTTTTATTTGGTAAATATATGTATTTTTCACAAATTGAGAAAAGAATTGCATATAAAATTTTTGAAAGGTTGATTTTTTTGCTGGAATAAGTAAAGATTGTATAGTATTCTTAAAAAAAGACAACAATAAAATGGAAGCAGGAAACAGTTTAATAATATTGTTTTAAAGATAAATCTACTATACAGTAAGTGCAGCTAAGCATGTTTTCACGACACTTTATGCAAATAAGATGTTTATCTATCGCCTACAAACTACTGCCAAATTACTGTAAACACAGCTTTCTAGCAGGGGTACAATACATGATTGATAACATATTTGACAGAACTGTGCACGAAGGGCGAGCGACATAAGTTTCCAAGCAATAAACCCCCCCCTAAGGGTTTTAATTGGTATCCTCGCAGTGCATTAGGGCCGCGTGTGCTGGTAGAGGACTCGCTACGCTCAGGAAATGGCTGCGACGTGTGCCGCTCATTCCGCTACGGATATCTTCACCCCCGCCCCTTACACGGCTTTGTTAAAACTCGTCTTATTTATTACCAAAACACCACTGTTTTTTTTATCTGAGTTTCAGTTAGGTTCGTGGGGGGTATTTTTCCCGCAGGTTAGACAGCTTTTGTTTGCGTTATCGCCCTTCTTTTTGTTTATCTGGACCTGAATGTATGTACAGTTTTGAGTACGTGGCCATTTTATGAAGAACGGCATGTTATTATTAGTATTTATTTAGCTTATTTCATTTTTATTCAAAACTAGGGGATACTCCTGCGTGCACCGCACTTCAACTTCGTTAGATCCTTCTATACACATAATTATGTTGTTTTATTTATATTAAAGGTGTAGGATTAATAATAACCCCAAAGCTAAGATGGTAAATAATGTTAAATGTCCAAATCAAATTATTTCATATATTTTATAACAGCAGTTATAATAACTGCTTCAAAGTTTGAAATCAACTGGACATATTAGATCAAACAGCTGATTACTGCATCAACAACAAACATATATGTATTTATTATTTAGTATGGAGCTCCTATTGCCGTAAAATATTTCGCATAGTTTGTGTTTTGTTTGCTTTTACGTCTAACAATGGCGTCGTTTTTCAAAAAGTATACAAAAACATGCTTGTATTCAAATGAAACATTGTGTCAAAATTTCAAAGCAGTCTGTGAATAACGTTCGGAGATTTAATATTTTGAACAGACGAATTTTTACATTTTTAATTATATAGATAATTATTAAGTTCGATTAAATAGTGTGTACTTATTAAAATGTTGTTAGGCTAAGGTTTCATATAATTAAATTACAGATAAATATATTATTTTTATTTTAAAAGTTAATAAATAAATAACACCATTGTAAGCTTCAAAAAGAATTAAGATAGAGTTCAATGTATACACGAGGTATTCAGTCTATTTATTCAATAAATGCAGTAAAACCAATGAGATAACATCGACCAATATCTGAAGCGATCAGAAGGGCTCAGTCGGTAGAGCGTTACCACGGAATGGTAAAGGTCCCTGGTTCAAATCCCAGTTTTGGACCATGTTTTTTCACTTGTAATTTAATTAAATTAACCCTTGCTGAGAAAATGTGTAAGCGGAAAATTAATCATAATAATTACATATAATTCGGATATTGAGAAGCAAATGTATCGTCTAGGTGAAACACCTGCATGCATCGCACGCCAACCACCTTCTTTCCTCAGCAAACATAGTATCTCCTCATAATATCTTTTCATAAAGGTGTAGGATTAATTATAACTCAAAGCTAAAGACGGTGAATATTAAATATCTAAATTGTACTATTAAATTTACCATATGACCGGAGTTAAAATAATAATGCTTAAAAAGAACCAACATGACTTAGGCCTTCTCATAAACTAGATTCTATAATAAAAATTAAAGATATACATAATTTTCAAGAAGGAAATCCGACATTAACAGAAATTTTATTGAGAAAAGTATACTAGTCGTAACAGAGCTGTTAAACATGTATTTTAAATGAATAATTACATTTTTTACAATAGATATAAACGTTTTTAAATTATTTGTACATTCCATTATTTTAATTTAAAATTTAAACCCATATCTTGATATATAAAGCAAAGGCAGTCAGTGCACATTATTCACGTAACTTTAATTAACAGTTCGATTTAGATATGTGTAAAAATATCACGATAAAACTAAGGATAATGCTTACTCTTGTTTTGCCATGCGTTTTATACAGTGTGTCCCACGAAGAGGTTGCTATTTTTGAATTAATATGGCGGACATATCGAACACTCTACAAACTGGAAATTCTACAATTTTATTACATAGATATGTAAAATAGTTACCCTCGAGTTTCATTTGCTTATGATCAATCAAATCAAAATGGCGGAATAACAAAATAATAACAAAAATGAACAATAATCTTGTGGATAAAACCACTTATATTTACAAAATAATTTTACGTTTTCGTGAAAGTAATTTTATTTGCAGAACCGTTACAAATTGGTAATTTGAAATGAAAGAAAGTTAAAATTAAAGAACACAATTTGTTTCATTAACCTTTAATTCGAACTGACGTCCATCAATAAATAGCTATGCTCTGATAGCAACGAAACAAAAATGAGTCATAAGCGTTTCTGAAACATTGCCGAGACATGAACAGCAGTTTCTCTTCAATCAGCCTCATTAATTCACTAAGCCTTCTTTAAACTTGCATAAATGCATATATTTATTATAAAAGGTTGTATTTATATTCATTTCATAACCTCAAAGCAAATCTTATAACGTATTATAGCTATATATTAGTTCTTTAACTCATATTTAAAAAAAATCATCTTTGCAAGACTTATATTATATTGATTGTAGTTATAAACATAACCAAAAAGAATAATCTACGCTAGGTTTTGTTTAATTATTACAGATGATGGATGAAATCAGCAGTTATATTATATTGTTACTCAGATACGTACGTATGTATGTATCGTAAATTATTGCATCGTAAATTACTTTCTTAAAAATTGTCTCTACGTAAGCAGGCCTTCTGTATACAATCGTTTTTACAGTAGGAAATAATACAAATACTGATTCTTTGGTTTTACCTTATACGGTAACTAAGGAGAGGCCAAAAAGAGGGAAATACCGGAAATAATATAAAATTAACATTTCCGGACCTTGGTTAATATACATTCTTTATAATTTTTGTCAAAATAATACTCTTGTAATATTATGGCATTATCTTTCAGAAACTGTATTATCTTCTTTTATTTCTGTTTCTGTTTCCGTGTCAGTATTAAGCAAGTGGCGCTTCCTATATAATAGTTGATGTTTTAATAGTTATAGGCATCGCCGTGTAGAGAGCAGAAGTATCGCTAGGAAGTCGCTGATCGATATCCGTCGTCACTTCCTTACGAAATGTCCCGCCAGATAGCAGATAGTGTGCCTCTTGTAAATTTCTTGGATTCATATTATTCCTTTACCGTAATTATTTATAACATAACTATTGTATTTTATAATCAACACTCATTAATAAATTGATCGCTCGTAATTTCACGTAGTTGGAATACAAAATTAAGTATTATAAAATTACATTTACAAACATATACAAGCCCTATTGTTAATTTATTATCCAATGATTAGATTTCTTTATAAAGCTTAAATACGAAATTTTTTTCCTATGTGATATTCTTATTTATTCGTCTTATAAATTTGATTCATTAAAATTTAAATTGGCTGTACACTCTAACAGGTAAAACATCTGATAATCATCGCCAGGTACAATAGTTCAACACAGTTTTTAGGTTAGGCCTAGTCTGCTTCAATAGGAATAAGCCAAACATAGAAACTGATTTTAAACTAGATATTGAACTAAAATATATTTAACTAATGGCTAACGAAATTCGATTAAGGGACTTTAACAAAATTAAGTATACATTTATGAACACATAAAACCCCATTGGCCTCTTAGTATTGTTAACCTTACTGAGACCGATTTATGCTTTAAACTGGACATGGTCAGTTGTATATAGCAAAAAGTATTTGAAATCTTAAAGTTATTAGGCCTAATATAAAGAGAGTTAAACCTTAAAATTACAGAAAAATAATTCACTGTATTCAGTGGAATAAAGAATCAATGTTTACTTTATACAATTTATGAGAGATGCTTGTTTTAAAGCCATCTACTAATTTCCGTAAAAACATGGAAATTAACATTACAACGTTCTCAAATTAGAAAAAGATTCCCCTGAATGTAGTTGTAGTGTTCAACCCCTATCTATCTGCTAATTTATGTTTAGGATCTAAATTTTATTCAAAAGATAGTTTGTAAATTACACATAGAAAATTGAACATACTAATATTTGTTTAATAAACATGAAAACTTTCTAGGTGCATATTATTGTCCTAATATCATTCATTTAAAAATGGACTTATCTAAATTTTAAACAAAAGTTTATAAAGTTATATTCCTTTAGCCTTTGAACATAAAAGCAGCTTATGTATTACAAACTTATGTCATGTAAAAATGCCAAAATAGTCAATGTTTAAGTAATTAATAGTGTAAATTTAATGTTCAATGAGTAAAAATTAATTAATTAGTAAAATAACCTCATTATTTATGTTATCTGTTGATGGAAAATATTATGAATATAGTGTTTTAATATACTTAAATGTTTAGTAAGATCAGAGCAGTCCTTGTTCCTTTTACGAAAATATTTTAAATACGAAAAGTTTCTTCTACAACCATGTGTTTAATTATTATGATCATTATTATTATTAAAGGTTTAAATATTTATTCTTTTTGCCCTTCAGAAAGTAGGCCTACAACGCTCAATGAAAACATAGCTACTTTTTATTAGGATCTTGAAATATTGAAAAAACAAAAAGCACTTTATAGTTATAGAATAAAATGTACTTTTTTATATTAATAAACCACTTTTGTGTGTAAACTATTTATTTAGAACTAGTAAGCTCTTGTGAAAAATCGCAGGAGATTAATAAATACTACACACATCAGAAATACATTATTTATAAAAATACTATTTAAAAACAACAACTTTATATTGGAAAACCTAACTATGCTACAGTTAATTAATTGTGTATATAGGGTGCAAAGTTGAGTTTGTCGCACGAGATAAATATTTGACGCCCGAGGCGTAGCATGTTATCGAGTGTGACAAATAAAACTTTGCACCCGTGATACACACAACTTATTTCCTACACCTACATTTTAAGTTAGTGTTTTGGTTTTTAAGAAGATCTGTTTTACAGAGGTTAGTTCCATCACAATACAAATTTCAACTACATTATTAGCTGTTTACTTTGCGTACAGCGCGCAAAGTAAACAGCTGGAGTGCGACAAGTATTACTTTACCTCAAGCCAGCTGTTTAGCCGTGCGGTAAAGTAAAACAAAGAGGTATAATTAATTACTTGACGCTGAACACATGTAGTTAGTTTGCGCACTACTGTGAGTGTGGAAAAACACACTTTATTAAACAGCTGTAGGAAAAGGGAATTTTTAACTGGTAAATGGTTCAATTAATTGACCGAGCGAAGCGAGGTCTCCGTTTTAACTCGACCGTTCGGCATTTCGTTTGTGTGTCTGTCTCACGATTACGGCTAAACGCCTTGACCGATTTTGATGATTTTTTGCTTGAATGTTCCTTATTCCTAGGCCGAGCCATATATTTATAAGGTTTTTTCCATTTTTCATTTTTAACCCCTTAAATAAAATAAAAATGGCGGCCGCACCGTAAGTCGAATTTAAAAACTAATGACATTTTGCTGGTTGCAAATTTGATTTTCAACAAAATTTTATTCTTTATTTTTTCCGGTTAGCTCACAAAATGGCCGTAAACTTCAAATTTTTTCAAAAAGTTTTTGTATTTCAACCATGTTTTTATACGTTTATTCTAAACCAATTCAAAAGTGTTCCGTAGCTTTTTTGTAGATAAAGGTTGAAAGAATTCATATATGCCAGTAAAAAAAATATTGAAGTAAAATTAACAAAGTTATTAGCTCAAGAAACATTTATTATTTATTAGCATATTTGTTCAGTAACGAAAGGAAAAAGTTAAACTTTAAGCCTACATAAAAAGTAGTAGTAAAAAATTTGTAACTTTTTTCATAAATGCAAAAAAGTTTCGTAATTTAGTTCTAAATAGAATTGTATAAAAATATTTATCAATTTCAAATTTCTTATTTTGAAAACATCAGTTTTTATGTTCCTACTACAAGACTGCTAACAAAACTAGGCCTGTTTTGAATAGTAATTTAGGAAAATATCCTTTGCCCAAAAATGGCATATAATAATAAGAAAGTGTAGAGGATAAGAAAGTGTAGAAAATAAATCAAAGAATTAAACTGTATACGTGAAAATTATCATTGTAAATTTCATAAAAGTATTTGACTTAGCTTTACTTGAATTGCAAAATGAGATGAAACAAATGAAACCTCTCGGCGAAAAAGGACATACAAAAATGACCGTTGGTCACCGTGGGAAGTGTTGGTACATGGGTTGAGAATAAAGTTGAGATGACTATCACGACGTCTTAAGGATCTTCTTTACCTTGAAGAAAGCTCCCGAGTGTGCAGTATGATTTTAATAAAAAGGTCCGACTCATGCCGCAAAATCGTTGAAACATGCATTCGTAATAACGTGTTTCGGATTCTATTTATAAATTAATAATCTGGGAAACTACTTTAAGTTATAAAAAAGGTTTTATATTTTTATGTGTTAGCTTAAAATATCTAAATTATTGCTTAAAACTCCCAAAAAATTCATTAAAAATAATCAATTTTTACTCAGTTAAACTGCTGATTAAAAGGAGTTGCCGTCAATATCTTTCAATTATGAGATAAAAGACAAAAACACATAGCCTTTAAGAACAATTTAAGATGTTTCACAACTTTTAAGGATGAAAAACGACGTCCGAAACACGTTAGTACGAACTGCATATTTTTGCTGTTTTACGCAAGGTATAGAAGACCCTTAACATCGTTTGTTTTTATTATTTCTAATATTGGAATGATATATGATATGGAAGTTATGGAACTGCAAATACATTGTTAAGTTTTAGTTATTTAAGTATGTAAATATTTAATTATATGTTGTCCCTCTATAACGCGATATTTTAGCTATTTTACGCATTATTAAACTAAATAAAATACAATGCCTCTAAAAGAAAATCTTTAGCAGTTAAAGTTCAAGAAAAGAAAACAACGAAAACTAGAAATCCCGGAATCGCGGGAATTGCAAAATAACGTTTCACTGGCTAAACCTTGTGCTTACTTCCTTACTGGCAAACTATTTTTAACCTAAGCTCAAAACCACATTTTTTTATTTCAACGAGCGAGGCTACTGTTCACAGAACTACTAGTTATAAGGATTACAAAACTGTAAGTCTTTTTGCTAATATTTTGTATTATATAGTCTATATTACTAATAAGCCCTGTGAAAAATCTCAGGCAGATTAATTAGATACACATCAGAAATAAATAATTTAGCATTCTAGGCCTACCTAACTATGATGAGGGAATTTTGAACTAATTTTAAGCAAGTCTTAAAACGAATTATAGCCTACATCTACTAATAATATAAAGCTAGACGGGTTCACTGATTCATTCACTGTCGTAAACTATGAGGCACTTCCCGTAATCGCACCCCCTCGACCTCATACTTGAATTAAAGCTCTCGACGAGAAACTTCAAGAAAATTTTCCAGAAGTTAGCATTTTTGAGTTTTGAAGGCAGTTTGCGGGCGGGAAAAGTAAACTTTTTAAAAGTTTTCCACTTTGAGCGCGTTTTGTAAGAAAACGGTACGAGATAGCAAAAAATGTTAAATAAAAAAAGTTGTAGAAAATTAAATTTCAAACCAACGATGTTCAGATTTAAGATCCAATCATCCGTTTAGCCGCTATTCATCCGAGAAGGAGGACAATCCTTCAAATTTTCCATGTTAATCTTATGTAGATAATGTCTAGTGAGTTTGAGTCAGCTGCCAAATAAAACAGCTGATTTATGCTCGGTCACCCATCTACAAAAGATCCAAAGATTAACAAGATCCTTTAGCGAATTTTCAAACTGCGACCGAAGCGAAGCAGCCATCTGAAGCGGCAGGCCGAGGCGGGATTGGGACGCGAAGCGTCCAGGGGCAGAGCCCCTAGTTAGTTATAGAACTCATAGCCTATTTAAAAAATCAAGACAATTTATTATTGATTGAAGTTGTAAACATAACCCCGAAGTATAATCTACGCTGGGTTTTGTTTAAGTAGGCCTATTACAGATGATGGGTGAAATCAGCTGATATAGAATATTGTTACTCACGTAGGACGTACACTCGCTTTTATATAAGTTGATTCATAAATTAAAACGGATTGATATATTATAAACTTAAGAAAGACGCATGTTTTGTCAAACTTACGCATTTCACATTTTAATGTTAAGTTTAACAACTTCATTTTTTACAAATATACATTAGATTTGTAAAATTTTATGAATTGTATTCTAACAATAAATAATTATTATTATATATGTATAAACTAGAGGGCTCAGCCCCCTGCTAGCTTTGCTGACCAACCCTATTCGCGGCGAGACAAATACAAACATACTATTGTATATTATGACATTTTCATAGGAATGACAATTGGTTAGGACAGAGACTTTATATATAGAAGAGAGGCAATTTTCATGTTATAAAATATTACCAAAATGTGATATGGTAAATTAGTATTTAAAAATGGTCAATTAGGCGTAGTAAAAATAAAGTTGGCATAGTTTTAGTAGTGATAGGTGTTTTAATTATGATATAGTAATCTCTTTTCTTTGGTTGTGTTTGCTATTACCTAACCTAAAAACATGGTTCTAAATTTCCCAATTTGGTTGATATGGCAATAAATCTAAATGCTTTCAAGAAACATGTGTTTGTTCATTATAATGCGCTTAACCTAAAATTTAGTTAATCTTAGCTGTTTTATTCGTAATACTTAACAACAGATGTTTCAATTAAAATACAGTAAGCCTTTTTAGTTTATTTTTTGTTTGTGTTTATTTAACCTAAAAAAATATTTTGAAAAATAATTCACTTATTCTAAGTTTTTCGGTATGGTATTGAATGTAAATGCATTCAAGAAACATGTGTTGGTTCAGTATAAGCCACAGCTAGAATTGTGTTGCTAAGCTTTTGATTAAAATCTGCTGCTTTATATGTTTAGGGCTGGGAGTGAACCCCATATATTGACCATTTTCAACCCTTAAAATCAATATTTTGCCAAATCCTTGCTTAGTGCACTTCTACATAGTGGTACGAAGGTGCTCTGAAAATTTTAAAACTTCAGCTATCGTAGTTTTAATTGTACGTTGATTATGAATCAGTCAATCAGTCAGCACTTCTTCTTTTGTATATTATTATAATAGTGGTTAGTATTTATTTATAGGTTTTGGTTAGTTAATAGTCTATTACAAAATAACTCCAGGAGTCAGCCAATTTTCTCGTAAATTTCATCTAAAATTGGCCTTAAAATGTATAAACTAGAGTATTTACATAGGGCTATTTGTTTCCATGCATATTTGTTGCAATTTAAATTGGATGTGCACAATTAACAGACAAACAGCTGATAAAGCCGCCAGGTACAACAGCTCAATATAATTTTTACTTTCTTACTATACTATAGTATAGATAAAGTATAGTGATCGCAAAAAAAAATCGATGTTGAGATTTTTGTGGAAATATCCGTTTTGGGAACCCCTGAGTCCAAAAAACTGTTTTTTACAAAATGTCTATCTGTATGTCTGAATGTATACAAAGCTAGAGCGAAAACTATTCGATCGATTTCAAACAAATTTGCACCAGACATGTCAAGTAGGTCTGTATAGATGCACGAAAAACGGTTTTGACCAATTTTGAAAAACAACCTCCTTTTTGGCCCAAAACCCCCCAAAAACAGTTATTATTTTTGTATAAAAAAATGTTCTAACGATTTTGATCAAATTTGACTTATTTGTAGCCCATGAAAAACAACCCCCTTTTTGGTCAAAAACCCCCCAAAAAAACAGTTATTATTTTTTTAGAAAAAACGGCTCTACCGATTTTGATCTAATTTGACTTATTTGTAACCCTTAAAGTACCCTACCATATGCAGAAAACCGTATCTTTCTAAAAGTTCTTGTTTAGCTAATAATAATAATAATAATAACAGATTTTTTAGGGTTTTTTTGGCAAAAAAGGCCTTTTTTCGTCCATCTATACAGGCCTAATAGACGTGTTTGGTGCAAATTTGTTCGAAATCGATAGAATAGTTTTCTCTCTAGCTAATAATAATAATATTTAGTTAATCTCCTACTTTAATATTACCTCTCCTACCCCACCTACAATAATGAAGCCAAAATGAATCTGTTTGATAATTTAAATATGTTTATGAGAAGGTATGTGCCAGTTCCTGGTACCGTTTATAAGGTTAGGTCTAGCCTGTCTCAATACGAACAATTCAAACTTAGAAACTGATACTAAACTAGAGGTTGATCTAAAATATGTTTAACTAATTGTTAACTTTAACAATTAATTATAATCTTTTAAAATCTCATTTCGCCTCCTAGAGTATGGTTAATCATTTAAGACCGATTTAACTAATAACGTACGCACATATTATAGTCATTTTTGACAAGTATATGCTACGTTGCTCAAAAGCCTCTTTCTAAAAACGCAAACTAAATCATATGTAGTGATTCTTATTGTATCTGTAATAAATTACTAGCTGACCCGTGCGAATATTTCGCATGTTAGGAGGCCTACTTAGGTACTTGATTTCATACATTGATTTAATTAAGTAAATAACGTTTATTTATTTACGTTGGTTTAGTTTGTCAACAGTTCATAACGATTTATAACGCTTTACGTTGATTTAATTTTATTGATTTTCATGATAGATTTAGCACTTGCATAAAAAATAGAATGAAAAACATCTAAAAATAACAGCTGTCATGTTAGTTAAAAAGATTGTTAATAGATGGCGCCTTTCATTAGGAACCATATGAAGTATAATATAAAAGTTTTTAAATCAAATTTTGTAATGCAAACGTGAACTTTGAGCTGTTTGTCTATTTTTCGTCAATAGCAGGGAACATAAACTTTAATTATGCTTGAATAATAAATTTTGAAAAAGAATTTAGTTGAGTTAGCGCTTAGCGAAAAAAAACATATTTAAGAAATAATATATGGTAATTGTGTACTACTACTTTGTCAGAAGCAAATGTTTCCGTATTGAGATATGTTTCGTATTTATGTATTCTATCGATGAATTAACACGAATAAAGGCCCGGAAAAATAAATTCACCGTATAAAAAATGGGGAAAAAATAGCCTGCAGTTCTAACTTGCAGTGTGTAGTCCAGGAAATAAATTCGCCATAAAGAAATTAAAGACCAAAATATAGCCTGAAGTTCTAACTTATAGTCTCTAGTTCCAATATGTTTCAAGTAAATGTTCCCGTATTGAGATACTTTATATAATTATATATTCTAACAATTAATTAACATAATTAAAGGCACGGAAAAAGAAATACGTATGAGTAACTTATTTTAAAAGTCGTCTACACACTACTGGAACATTCCTGCGGTCCGGACACTTTTTCGACTGTCACAAAACGCTATGTTTGTACAAGAAATTTTGCAATGTAGGCCTAAGTTCATTTTCGGCGAGGATTACAAAATGCTTCAACGTTAGACTACAGTTATAGCACACAAAATTATTGTTTCTACTCACAATCGATTGCAACCGTCCTAATAGACCAGGGAAATTAGACAATAAATCCTAAATATTTTTCTACAGCACCGATCGAGATACGGTTTTCGGCATTGTATTCGGAGAAGTCTCAGGAAAAAGCCTACATATAATACCTTGTCGGCACACAAAAAGTGCATTTTGGGCGTGCATAAAGCTGCATCTAGAAGTGCATCATTTCCCATAATTTATAAAAATTGTTTGTATTCATGAAAACTTATCAAAATATGTATACATGGGTTTTGGGGGTCGCTAATTCCGAATCTGTCCTTCAAAAATATGCCCGATTACCCTGGGACCCCCCTTGGGGGCAGTGGTTGGTACTTCGGCAAAAAGTAACAAAGTGAAGCTTCTCATTGCAGTAGAATCAATTAGTGGGCCTTCAAATATTTTAACTAAGTTCCCCCCTACCCCCATGGGGGTCCCAGGGTGGTCGGACATCTTTTTCAAGGGCAGATTCGGAATTAGCGACCCCCAAAACCCCTGTATACAAATTTTGATAAGCTTTTTATGCATTCAAACAATTTTTATAAATTATGGGAAACCATGCACTTCTAGATGAACTTTTATGCATGGCCAAAATGCACTTTTTGTCTGCCGACAAGGTATTACGTGTAGACTTTTTTCCTGAGACGTCTCAGAATACAATGCCGAAAACCGCATCTCGATCGGTGCTGCAGAAAAATATTTAGTTATTCTGGATGACTTTGGTCTAATTTCCCTGGTCTATAATCTGACCTCCACTTTTTTGAAGAAACCTACCTTACCTTGTTTACTGTTCTGGCTCTTCAAACATGTTTTTTTGCCGATTTAAATCTATTAGCGATATGGGTTATTGTTTACTATTAGGCCTACTTCCATTGCTTGACACATACTGGACTACAAGTTAGAACTTCAGGCTATTTTTATTTATTTATTTTCTATGGTGAATTAATTTTTCCAGGCCTTTATTCATGTTAATTCATTGTTAGAATTTATACATACGAAACATATGTCAATACGGAAAGATTTGCTTCTGACAAAGTAGTAAACAATTACCCAATATTTATATAAGGATCCTTGTTTATAGACTACATAAAAATTAAACATTTACTTAAAATATAAGCTAAGTTAAATTATTTCGTAGGTATGCAATTGTGAGAACAGAGTGTAGCCTACGAAGGTATTTCCTAGATAAATATACTTTATTAAATACACATATTTGTGCGATCATCCTTAAGGTTACAAAGTGTGTGTTCTTTCTACTGAATGATTAATCTAAACATGTTCAAACTGATTACGTTAAATCCGGACTCGTAACTGGATTTCCATACAAAGTTAACCAGTGATTAAATGTTAACGCCAAAGCGACCCCTAATGAAAACAAAATTCACCCCATTTCCAAGTCATTTAATGCTATTATCGAAGACAACTCTAGGGGCGGGTTTATTCCCATTGATTTTCTTGTGCATAACATTAGACGCTAGGGGGTTGGGAGCCGGGGGTAAATTAGCCACGTATTGATTGGGGCGCGATCTGCAGGAATCGTCATTAACTGCTCTTTATGACGCCATTCCTTCCACCTTGCCTAACACCTATACTTTCCTTTATCGGTTCCTTCAACTTCATCGTATTGGATACCTTTAAAGTTAGATGTGAGAGGTATTATCTATAGAGCTTAAATAAATGTTTAGAGTGCAAAATAAATGATTGATTAAAAATATTAGGTTACAAAAGATATTTTTTTTTGTGTTACCCAAAATTTTCAAACAGAATCTGTTTTACATGGTTAAAATAATCGATACACTGAATATCGGTTGGTTTATATTTACGGTTATATAGTTGTACTTACAGAAGTTAGTTTTCCGTCTATAACAAAATAAGGAGTAGCATCTCTATTTTATTTAATAAACTGTATACGTTGTAACTAAGTATTTTTAGAAAGAAGTAAATGTATGCGGTCGTGGGATCCCAGTCAGGAACGAAGTTCATCACGTTTTTCTTTAATTCTTTTGCCAGCCTTAACGGCAACATACACCATAATTTTAACCTTTCAATTACCATTTATTATTAAATAGTTTTTTATACAAATATTCACTGTTTCCATACGTTTAATGTTATTATAATAAAGGTGTAGAATTAATAATTAACATCAAAGCTAAAATGATAAACACATTTAAATGGCCATTTACTGTAAATACATTAAATAAACATAAAATGTTGGTTCATCCGTCTAGGCCTAACATAAAAATATTGTATGTATGTTTAATTTATTTTACCTGACATAGCCTACAATAATTTTTGGTTAGGCCTGGACTTAAAATTACTTTCTAGGCCTAACCTAAAATTTCAACGATTTACGATAATATCTGTACTACGCCTGACGGAACCGATCGTCTCTTAATTTAAATTGATGAACCAAAACACGTTTTTCTCGAATGTATTTACATGAATTGCTACAGCAACCAATTTGGTAACGCTCTTTTCGTTACTCGTATTTTATATTTGTCATTGCCATAGCAACCAATTAGTAACACTTTTTTCCGTTAAACATTACATTTTCTATTTGTTAACTCCTATCGCAACTTCGTTCCAAAATTTGAACTTGTACCTAAATTTAAACCTTTTCCACTTTATTGGACTTTCATTTGTTATCTGTCTTAGTCAAAAATAATTAATTAACACAATTTAAGGGCCTACATTAATTATTAAAAGGGTTTCTCGCAACTAATACATTTTGACATAATTTTATATATTTTTTATTTAATACAGAAATAGGTTTATGTGAAATATATAGGTCCGAAATCAATGGCCGAAATACTTAGGAGTAATTTTTTACTGTTACTTTGTCTGCAAATCTTCCCATATTGGGATATGTTTAAATAATCTAACAATTAATTTACATAATGCAAGGCCCGGAAAAAGAAATACGAATGAGTAACTTACTTAGTCGTCATCCGATGATTTATTTTCGTCGTTGTATTCTAACAATGAGTTAACATGATTCAAGGCCTGGAAATCATTAATAATGATGAAAACGTACATTAAAAGTCGTCTGGATCAGTTTCTGCATCAGTACTGATGTTGGAAACATACTGTGGCTAAAGACTATAAGTTAGAACTTCTGGCTATTTTTTAAAATGTTTTAAAAAAGCTTGTGTTTCTGTACACATAGACAATAATTAATAAACATTGTTAACAAAACTATAAGTTAGAATATCAATTAATTTTTGGCTATGTACAACAGAAACGGAACCATAAAAAATATCCTGAAGTTCAACCATACAGCCTTTAGTCACAGTATGTTCCCAGTTTGTAAAGATATATAAGTTAGTATATTACTCAAAGTATATATTACTACCGTTAACAATAAAGTGCGTTAACGTAAGACTACAGTTGTCACACAAAAAGGGGTTTGAACTACTACACGACGCCATAACAACTGATTACAACCGTCCGCCTCTGACCTGCACTTTAACAAACCTGCTCGTTGACCCAACTTAACTTACCTTATGTTGTTAACCTTTCCGGCTCTTCAAACACGTTCATTTGTCGATTGCAGTCCATTAGCGATAACATATCTCAATACGGGAAGGTTCCGAGCTTTGAATCATGTTAATTCATTGTTAGAATACATATATATGTATAGAAATATATCTCAATATGGGAAGATTTGTTTCGTATATTATTTAAACAAAATTTCAATAGGTCTACACATAAATTGAGACCTATTTAATTTATATTATGTTTAATAATGGCACTAATAATCATACAAATTAAAGTTAATTTAGAAGTAGAAAAAACAATTTATTTACGAGCTATGTAAATACAAAAGTAAAATACTTAATTTATAATGTCTAGACAATTATAAAAATCGTTAACGGTTTACTGTTTTGGCTTAGGAAAAAATCTGTTACATGTTGAAGCGGCCAATCGACCGATTCAATTGGGGTAAATTAATTACATTAATTAAAATACATTCAAATTCATAATAACAAAAGATTAAAGCCAAAGGGTGACTAAAAAAGCCCAAAATTAAGATAAAAAAGTAGTTTCCAATGTGAACAGAGTCTTTATTAATAATTTTGAAGAATTAACTAGAATTGTGTTAGTTGAATACGTACAGACGATGACGTATGCTTTAGCGACAAGATCGAACCAAAAACTTGCAGGACCTGACAGGCAGAGACTTGTGCAGTCTTGTCTAAATTTGGTTGAAATGATTTAACATTGAAAAGATAGTGGTTTGTAATATTATTAAAAAAGTTGTTATTATTAGATTTATATTGAAAGGAGAGTTAAATAAGCAAGGAGTAATAAAAATAATTTTGTTATGATAATTTGTTAAAAAGTTATAGACAAAAATGTAAGCGTAAACAAATTGAATTGGCAGAATTTGAATAAAATCTAAAAACAAAGTAGAGTCATTTGTAGAGTTAAAAAGGGTTAAGAAAATAAAGTAATAAAAAATATAAAGTTATAAAGTTGAATAGCTAAAAAATAAAGTTTAAAGTCATTCTTGGGCATAAAAGGGCCAATAACTCATAAAGTTCAAATGTAATTAAATCATAAAAAATAGGATTTAATAGAGTAAATAATAGGGCATAATCAAGCCAAAGTTCAAAATAAATAAATAAGTAGTTTTGTAAAAATAATATATTTTAATAAAAAACTTTATTAATTCAAAATAAATACAAGGTAGAATAATAAAAGGGAAATATTGATAAAATAAGGGTATATATATATGTGTAATAAATTGTAATGCCATGTGAGATATGAAAAGAGCTTTAAAGGGGGGGAATGAAACGTCGAAAACCAAACGAAGGCAATTAGAGAAACAAAAAGCTGAATAACTAAACAACCAAACAAGCTAATAAAAATCCAACACCAGATCAGCGCGTTTCAAGACCAACAGAAGAAGATGGAAATTTCAAAAAATGGAAAATTTCAAATTTACGGGAAATAAATTTCAAAATTCAAACAAAACTAACGAAGTCCATAAATCAAGAATGAAGAGGAGTAGAAACGCCATTCGAATTCCAGAGAAACCAGAAAACGTCAACCAATCCATAGAAGTCAACAAAATCAAAATCCGACCACGCAAAAAGAAGTTATAGAGTTTGGATGAAATCAAAGCCAAAATTACAAATCGACAGGATCAGACATGAACTCAAGACCAAAGCACCTAGAAGGAAGTTACGTCATAGGAAGTACTACGTACAACAAAATAGAGCATATACCGTAATTCAATAAATGAAGATAATAATTAAATTAGGCCTAATCAACAGGAAATAAAGGCACCAAAATTCATCAAATAAATCAGGGAATATATTAAAACCAAAAAATATATTTTTAAAGCAAGAAATCAGAATTTCTTGTCACCTAGAGGAAGATGCTCGTTTGACAAGAAAAAAGTTGAGGAAAGCAGCTTGCATCCACTCTAACACCAGTTTAGGACGAACCGCCAACGAGTAAACATCTGACCGAGCTCCGAGAGTACTTAGAGAAGGTTGAAGTGGGACGAGTTACGGTGTGCGTTACGTACTAGCTCCGGCCTAAAGCAAAGTTGGTCGTGATAATTTCGGGAGAAGAATATCCATATAAACGGCCTATCTTGCCAAAAGATACTACAATAAACCAGGAGAGGACAACTCTAATAAAGTCCAGGAGAAGACAACTGTAAACCGAAGAAACCATTCTGGGGACCAAGGAGAACAACTTTAAAGTGCTTCAAACAAACAGAAGCATTACGCGTCGAACTTCTTGTGTTCTGTAAGTGGCAAACAATCATTGTTACTTATAATTTTAAATAAATCCCTTTTTACAAAATAATAAATACATTAAATTAAATTAAATAAATAAATTCAAGTAGATTCTGGGGAAATTGAATAAAGTAAACTCGTTTAGTAAATTTCATTACTCACAATGGCAAATCGTCGTATGTAAATAATAGAATCATTAATATACAAATTTTAATTAATAAATTAATTAATCACTTTGCTACTTTTCGATATACATAAATATAAGTTAAATATTAATAAAATTTCATTGTGTTTTTTGAAAATAATAATTTGTTGTTTCAAAATCAATGCGTTTATGTTTTAATCAATAAATCGTTGTGCGTTTTCAATAGAAAATTTTGAATATATAATTTACGAATCCAATCAAAATAATCCTAAAACCATTCAGTGCTCTAGTGTAATTAAGTCAGCAGGTGAGTTATTCACGCATCACTACAAATTTAACTCCAAAGGGAACGGTCCCGAAAAAGAGTCTAGAATTGAGCTAGTGTACTACACAAAAGACAAAAAAGGTCTTATTAAAATAAATTTAAAAAACTTAAGAATTGGAAACAAAAGGATTTCCTTTTCTTGCCCTCGCCAAACCTCTCAAATTGTTCTAACGGGGTAGTACTAGGGAACAACATCAAATAAGGCCTGAAAACACTTGGGTGTTATTTGATGAGGGAAAGTTTAAAGTTAACAGAAAGCGTGGCTTACAAAGCCAATTAAATTCAACAACAAAAGGTTTAAGGTCATTTAAACTCATTTTTGAGTATAAGTATCCAAGTCACATAGATAATATAATTATGGTACTTACTTCCGTCTTGTGACTTATTGTAGCTTTTTTTTTTAAATACAACAAAAGGTTGTATTTATTAAATCAGTAAAGCGGAGGGAGGTTTGCGCGTGGCAAGGTACAACTTTAATATGTAACAATCTCGGTTGTTTTGTTTTTTAAACTTATCTGCCCTTTAATTGTGTATATTAACTTGTATAAATCTCAAGAGTGATTTGAGCTACTAATACAAATATTTCATGAATATTTTGCTATTCATCCTTATTTCATATTAGCCCCTAACCATAATATCTGATGAATTTAAATAACTACGCATTTATTTATGTCTTTTTTTTAGTTAGTCAAATTACCCCTTCTTAGATATTTATATAAAATACTAGAAAGCTCCTCCCCCTGCTCATGTCACTCGCCAAACCCAGTGGTGACCCGCATAGAAGCAAATGCAAACAGATTATTTTATATAAATAGGCCTACTATTAAATTCTAATAATATGTCTTGTTTATTTTTAATTAGAATGTGGCATAGTGGTTTCTTATTTTTAAATTCCTTAATTTAAGAAGGGTTTATTCTCTAGCTTTAAGGAAAGTATAATAATCAACATTTTTTATAGTGGTCGTTACTACATTTTCACCCCTTAGCTGCTCGCGACAAAATGCAAATCTAGTTTACTTTTTCTATGTATCTTGTAAGAAATGTACAAAATTACAGCTTTCTAGCTTAAAGGAAAGTATTACAATTAATATTTATTGTTTTAGGGGTTCTTTCAACCCTTAAATCAAAATTAATTCTATCCTATGTTACTCAGGGATAGTGTAGCTTATTATTAGTAAAACAATTTTTTCAATCGGTTCAGTAGTTCCAGAGATTTCACCCTACAAACAAACAATTTTTACCTCTTTATAATAATAATATAGACTAGGGGGCTCCGCTCCCTGCTCACTTCGCTCGCCAACACCTGTGATGACTCTCGTCGAAGCAAATGCAAACAGGTTATTTTATATAAATAGGCCTTAAATTAAATTATAATATGTCTTATTTATTTTAATTAGGATGTTACATAGTGGTTTCTTAATTTTAAATTACTTAATTTATTAAGGGTTTATTCTCTAGCTTTAAGGAAAGTATAACAATCAACATTTTCACCTCTTAGCAGCTTGCGACAAAATGTTAATCTATGATACTTTTTTTATGTATTTTGTAAGAAATAAATGTAAAAATTTTCAGTTTGATAACTTTAAATAATATATTATAATATGTTTATATTGTTTGGTTATCACATTTTCACCCCGTAGCAGTACGCGACAAAATGTAAATCAGTTTACTTTTTCTATGAATTGCGTAAGAAATGAATGTACAAAATTTCCGCTCTCTTGCTTTAAGTAAAGTATAACAATTAATAGTTATTGTTTTAGTAGTTGTTTTAACCCTTGAATCTATAAATTAATTCTAGCCTATGTTACTCAAGGATAGTGTTGTTTTTTATTAGTAAAACTATTTTTTCAATCGGTCCAGTAGTTCCACAGATTACCCCCTACATACAAACAAATAAACAAACAAATGTTTCCTCTTTATAATATTAATAATAATAACCGAAAAGCTAAGATGGTAAATAATGTTCAATGTTCAAATCAAATTATTTTATATATTTTATAACAGCAGTTATAATAAAGGTTAAAAGAACCAGCAAGGCTCAGGTCTACACTTTAGTAAAAACCTAACCTAAAAGTTAGAAATTTAAATAATTTCTTCAAAGTTTGAAATCAGCTGTTAATTGAAATATTGGAGCAAACAGCTGTTTTATCTCTTATTTTATTTTATTGGTTGCTATGGTAATAAATGTAAATACATGTGATGATTCATCAGTCTAGGCATAACCTAAGATTTTTTCCGACTAAATTTACAAATATTGAAATAAAAAGGGTTTTTATCAAAATAAATTATAGCCTATGTTACTCAAGGATAGTGTAGTTTTTATTAGTAAAACTATGTTTTCAACCGGTTCAGTAGTTCCAGAGTTTACCCCCTACATACAAAAAAAAAAAGAAGAAAAAAAAGAAAAATAACTTAAAAACAAACAAATTTTACCTCTTTATAATATTAGTATAGATGACTGAATAAAAGAGTATTGTAAAATTCAAATATATATAGAAGAATTCAATTACTAGGCAGAAGAGCATGCGGACACACTCACTTATGAAAATGAAAAATATAAAGTAAGTGTACCATAATTTTATGGTATGATTTTCCTTTTCCTTTAATCTGTAATCCAAATAAAAAATTACTTAAGTAAAATTTATAATCTCTTTTAGCTTATTATGTTTAGTTTTGTTTTTTAAAATCAATTTACTTTACCGATGACAAATCGTACCAGAAGACTGTTTTGCTAAACAGAAAGTAGACGCAGACGTAGAATCCCCCCCCCCCCCCCCCCGATGCATTAAAATCGATATTGAATTAAACTCGATATGTTTGGCAACAATGTAAGTATCGTTGTATAGAACGTCTAGTGGAAGGGGTAATGCCAAAGCATTGTTGTTAAGGACTCTTTGCTCACAATTATCCCTAATTACTGTGATTCACAGTAGAGTACAATGGCACAATCCCACCCCCTTAACCCTTAAGAGATCCTTCTCTTGGAGTCTGTCAGGAAATTATTCTTGTACCGAGTAAATCCCACACAAATGTGGGTCCTCGACTCCTTCCTTTCCAACACTTTTATTTCCGTTGTTCTCTCTGTGAAGTCGCTTGGCTATAAGCTACATTTTTATAAAAAAACGTTTCTGTTGGGAAACATTAAGAAGTATATACTTTGAGCATTAGACTGTTTTCTATGTGTATTTAACGTCAGTGGGCTAATATAATTGTTATTTTGTATGGTTGATTTAAAATATTGACTATCTGATGCAATCTGCATTCTATACATTTCAGAATAATAACATAAACATATTTTTATTTAAAATACTATCAAATTATTATAAAGGTGTTTAGGCGTTTAGCCAAAAATACGTGATTTACAGGGTGATCCAAAAATATGCGGCAATGCCTCCGAAGATCATTCTATAGCTAAAAACAAGAAAAAAATCATATAAATTTAAAGGATCTTGGAATGATAAATTGCGAGCATAAATAATTTAAACCATATAAATGACATATCCATGTATACAGATTTGTGTAATATAATTAATTTTTATAAAGACAGCATGTTAAAGATATTAAACATAATTAAAATTAATTTAACATTTTAAAATAGTTTTTTTCCAGAAGTGAATTAAATTTACATTCTTAATTCAAAGTTAATTAATTTTATAAGTATTATAAAACAATACCTGGAACATGGAGATTTTTTAGACATACTTATGTTGAACTTAATGCAACATAATGGTTCTGTTTTGACAAGAATGTAATCGGGTCAACATGTTTTATAAAACTACAACAAATGTTAGTTTTATGTCTTTATAAGTTTAAGAGAATTTTGACTGTGGCACTTATTAGATGGACTATAGTGGTCCCATCTTGTGTTTTATTCAATATTGGGAGTTTCAAATGATTTTTGCTGTATGTTCCGGGAACTGTACTAAAATTACTTTTCCACAGGATTATAGTAAATGGAATTGAAATTCGAATGAGTTAACTTACAAATTGTACTCGTGCTTATGCGTGGTAGAAATTGCGCAATTATCTTATATGGATAGTGAAAGAAATAATTTATAAGGAGTTTCCTATGAATTTTGTTCTTTGTTCCTGGAACTCTACCTAAACTATATTTGCACAGGATTATTGCATATTTAATTGACATTTGGATCAATTAACTCTCAAATTGTAGGCTACTCGTGCTTATGCGTGGTAGAAATTGCGCAATTATCTTATATGGATAGGCTAGTGAAAGAAATAATTTATATTAAGTTTCCTATGAATTTTGTTCCTTGTTCCTGGAACTCTACCTAAAATACGTTTGCACAGGATTATAGTAAATTTAATTGCCTTTAAGATACGTAAATTAAAGAAATCAATGTGTCTGATGTCGGTTAATTCCCACGGAATCCAAAAAGATTAATATTTACAAACTTAAATGCTACTAAATGTGTATTAACCGATTGAGTTAATATTTATACCAAAATACAAAAACTAAACATAATTAAATAAAAAATCATAGCAGTTATAACTTTCGATAAAAAGTGATCAATGATTTATGAATCAGGAACCCAGAAATGGGACATACGAATGAACAAATGAAGTTTGACGCAAGCCAAATATCATCTGTTATTATTGGAGAGTAGTCGAGCGTAGCAAGGACAATACGGGGTTAATGATATGACTAAAGGCACGTGAGTCGGACCCTAGGGGAGGGGTCAAAGCAATTACAAACTAAGCCTTAAATCTGTACCTAAGTATAAGTATAGCGTATGAGTTGAAAATTTTAAAGTATTCCGATATCTTACTGAATATCGGGATGTAATAGGTTTGTTGTTTTTCGGTGCTACTTAAACCTTGAAAATTGGTTTTCTTATAGATTGCATTTTTAAAGTATTTCTAAAATGCCGTTCACTTTGTATTCTCAGCTATTGCCACCGTTGCCATCTTGTAAACTACAAATCTGACAGCAAACTTTAAACTACTGAACCGTTTGAAAAAATAGTTTCACTAATAAAAAGCACACTATACCTGAGTAACATAGGTTACAATTAATTTCGATTTAAGGGTTGGAACAACCCCTAAAACAATAAAAATTAATCGTTATATTTCCTGAAAGATAGTGAGCTGAAAATTTGTACATTTATTTCTTACAACGTACATAGAAAAAGTATCATAGATTTACATTTTTCCACTTGCTGCTAACTGGTGAAAATGTAGTAACAACCCCTACAAAAAAAATGTTGATCGTTATACTTTCCTTAAAGCTAGGAACTGAAAATTTTTCTCTTGTTAATTTTAAGTGTTTTATAGTAAAGCAAATAAATAATAACACACGCAATTTAAATAGTTACGTCCTAAGGACCAAATGGGCAAGTAACAGCCCTTTTACAATATAAATAAATTGTTATACTTCCCGTGATTGACAACTGTGTTCCATAGGTGGTAGTCTGTTTGCGTTCGCTTCACAGCGGTGGTAAGCGAGAAGGGGGCGTAGTCCTCTAATACTTGATAAAACCAACTATGTTTAGTTTACTATATCTTTTCTAGAGTATAATTGATATATAATATGTTTAATATTTTAAAATTTAAACTGTGTTTTCTCAAGGTGGCTAAACGTGCCAAAGTTTAATACATTTTAAATAATTATGTATGCTATTTGACGATAGTGAAAAGTGACACTAAGACAATTTCTTAGGAGGTTTGTATACTACGTATCAAAGATCACACTCTTTTTATGTGCTGGGAGTAACCATCATGAACGACATTAAATCAATCCAAACAGTTTTCTATGTTCAACCTTTGTAAATTCAAGGATATTTAAAACTATCTGATTATATTAAACTAGGGAAAACTGGTACGTGCTCCGCAAGCCAACTCCGTTGAAACCTTCTATACACATAATCAAGTTATCTTTTCTTTATAATAAAGGTGTGTAGGATTAATAATAACAACAAAGCTAAGGTGGTAAATAATGTTAAGTGTTCAAATCAAATTATTTCGTATATTTTATAACAGCAGTTATAATAAAGGTTAAATGAACCAGCAAGGCTCAGGTCTACATTTTAATAAAAACCTAACCTAAAAGTTAGAAATGCATATAGTTGCTTCAAAGTTTGAAATCAGCTGTTAATGGAAATATTGGTCCAACAGCTGTTTTATTTTATTTAATTGGTTGCCATGGTAATAAATGTAAATACATTTGTTG
Source organism: Philaenus spumarius (assembly GCA_018207615.1). Classification (NCBI taxonomy): domain Eukaryota; kingdom Metazoa; phylum Arthropoda; class Insecta; order Hemiptera; family Aphrophoridae; genus Philaenus; species Philaenus spumarius. The sequence continues at coordinate 127,238 of JAGFPH010001072.1, forward strand.
CCTCATCAGTCTAGGCCTAACCTAAGATTTTTCCTAATAAATTTACAAATATTAAAATAAAAAATGTTTTTATCAAAATGAATTATAGCCTATGTTGCTTAGGGATAGTGTAGCTTTTTATTAGTAAACTATTTTTTAATCGGTTCAGTAGTTCCAGAGATTACCGCTTACATACAAACAAACAAATTGTACCTCTTTATAATATTAGTATAGACTAGGAATGAGGTTCAACTGTTAATTTTAAACCAAAAACCTCTTGACATAACCTGAAACTATCGTGGACAATTAATTATCCACTGCGTTGTATTACTGTTGAATAGATAGGGACATATTATATGATAAATTTGAATTAAAATCAGTTTGCTAAAATGTATACTAAACTAGTTTTTATTGAAAACCAATTATTCTACAACTAAAACCAAACCTGCAATAGTTTAAGCTTTTTTACACACATTTTTAACATCACCACTGACTAAATACTGCTAGCAATTAAATGGGACTAGGAAGCCACGATTCTCCGGTTACCGATGACCACACATTGTTACCCCTAAGGGGATGGTAAGGGAGTATCATAGCATCCCCTAGGTACGTAGACCTCCCCGAGTTATGTTGTACCGATATTGAAAACCATATTGCAAGGGTGGCTAATCGACCATACCTCCCATGGGAACTTTTACCCTTTAAACTGTAAATAATCGTTAGGGATGTCGTTGTAATGGATAGTGATTTTTTAATCGGCGTCTCGTTTCGTAATTATTTAAATCAGAAGGTATAAACAAAAAATAAGTTTAGAATAATCACAAGCTTACGCAAAACACACTCACACAAATTAGTTGAATATAAAACCTTTCCTTCGCAAACAGGCAACACGTTAATGCATTTAAAAATATATCAAAACTAAATGTTGTGCTATGATTATCGATTCTGATATTCAATCGTTTCTTTATAATTTAACTAGTAAGACCAGTGAAAAATCAAAGGCAGATTAATTAGATACACATCGAATTACATAATTTAAAAAATAATATATTTAAAAACAACAAACTTTACCTAGGACTGCATAACTATGCTGACGGCGATTTTTAACTCGGTAAATGTGTACAACCATAAGGATTATAAAACAGTAGGCCTATTTGTTAAGTTTTATTTATATACGTTATTATATATTTAAAGAAAGATTAAATTATTATCTTTATTATTTGTTTGTATGTAGGGAGTAATCTCTAGAACAAGTGAACCTTTGGAAAATATTTTTTTTTTTTGTTAGGTGTAAAAAATGTGCAAGCAACCGATACAACAGGGTTATGTGGGAATGGCCCTGTGCCGACCCACTAAAAATCTCACCTCTTTTTCTGCCCTTTATGACTGGCGACGGAATCACCATTATGTAGTTTTACTAATAAAAAGCTACACTATCCCTGAGTAACATGGGCTATAATTCATTTAGATAAAAACATTTATTACCATTGCAAAAAAAATAATAAAATCACGGATAAAACAATTGTTTGCTCCAATATTCCATTAACAGCTAATTTCAAACTTTGAAGCAATTATTTGTATTTCTAACTTTTAGTTTAGGTTTTTATTAAGGTGTAGACCCTGAGCCTTGCTGGTTCTTTTAACCTTTATTATAACTGCTGTTATAAAATACATGAAATAATTTTATTTGAACATTTTTAACTATCGTATTATTTATTATCTTGGTTATTTACTATCTTAGCTTTGGGGTTATTATTAATCCTACACCTTTATTATTAAGAAAACATATCATTATTATGTGTATAGAAGGTTTCAAAGGGGTTGGCGAGGGGAGCATGCAGGGGTTTCCCTTATCCCCTTACTGTTGAATAAATTAATAATCGAATGTGTTTATAATATGTTATACGAAGATGTACGAATGTTTCCGAAGTTAATCAAATAGGTATTTCTTCTTTAAATTTCTATAAACGATTATATTAATGATAAAAGGTTGTATTTATATTCATTGTATAACACCAAAGCAAATCTTATAACGTATTATAGCACACATTAGTTCTATAACTCATATTTAAAAAAAATACAACTTATAATGATTGAAGTTGTAAACATAACCCTAAAAATTATAATCTACGCTGGGTTTTGTTTAAGTATTACAGATGATGGGTGAAATCAGCTGTTATATTATGTTACTCACGTAAGTAAGTACATTTGTATGTACGCACGGAAGTACACTCGCTTTTATAGGAGTTGATTGCCAATATAACCTAGTAATATAAGCCTTTTTCAGAATAAAATTTGTGACACAAATGAAACTAAATATTGTAACAATAAAATACAAATTAAAATTTACCAATACGTATTTATTTATAATGCTCATATTTCCGCACTTTATTTAAATTTGTAAATTATAAACAAATGGTTTGTATTTTTTTATTAATAATATTTAATCTCTACATGTTTAAATTATACGATATTATATATTTTATTATTTACAACTCTACAATAAAAATAAATTTGAAAATTGGAAACTTAAAATGAAATATGAAGTTGAGGTAAAATATTTAATGATCACCATTGTTAGAATAAAATTAGCAATGATATAGTATCTTAGTCACTTATATACAAATCCGATATTAGTGGATATTCCTTACTTCTTTCTTAAATATTTCTATAAAGTTAATGTTTTCGAAAATACACATAATTTCTCGTTAATTTATTTTGTCTATTTTAGAGGCATTGTTATTAATTATTAATTATTATAACGCAGTTATATTGAAATATTAACTTCGATACATCGAACACTAAATGTCTAATGCCTTCTAAAATATGTGTGCAAGTGAAAGTGCTGCCTAGATATACGAGTGGGGGGGACGTCCCGGTTGTCGTATCGATCCCACAGCCGCACAAATTGCAGGGTTCGCGCTCTTAGCAAAACTGATTGAAGCAATTTTACAACCCTAATGCTCTCCTAATGTACGCAATCATTCAAAGCACTTGGAAATTTACAGTTTTTGTTGAAAAGTTACTTTTATAAAGAGCCACGAGAACATCTTGACTTATTTCCCAGCCTTGGTGAAAGACTATAAACATAATTAGTTCTCCTTCCTCTAAAAAAAAAAAATACAACAAATAGATAAACAATTTACAATGTTTTATCCTCACTCGTGAACTGGTATAGCAATGAAAAAGGCTATATCTTGGATTATTCAATGCAAGTAATAAATTATTATTATCAAAAACAACAAAATAAAAGTTTTTAAGGATTTAATTAATTATCCAAGTTAAAACAAAGCTAAAATTTTCATGAAGAAATTAAGAAAAAAACGTAAGCAGCACTGCCGCATTACTATAGCTGAATTTTCTTATCCGGGAATAACATAACATTAAATATTGGGAGTTTCAAATGATTTTGGTTCTTTGATCCGGGAACTATACTAAAAATACCTTTGCAAAGGATTATAGAAACATTAATTGTCTTTCGAATGAATTAACTCACAAATTGTACTCGGGCTTATGCGTGCTAGAAATTGCGCAATTATCTTACGTGGATAGCGAAAAAATCATATTTTGGGAGTTTCCTATGAATTTTTTTCCTTGTGCCGAGAACTGTACATAAAATACCTTTTCACACGATTATAGTAAATTTAATTTCCGTTCGAATTAATTAACTCACAAATTGTACCCGGGCTTAT
>JAGFPH010001072.1:151008-236593 GCA_018207615.1 Philaenus spumarius
CCGCGCCAGATCAACTTCGATCTCAAAAACAGAACTATATATATATAGTCTATATATAGAAGATGATTTGGACACAGAATATTGTTATAAGTTACTACATAGAATGTGTAACAGATTTGCTCTTTCTTATTATGTTATATACATGTATATTATCGAATGGCATAATATAATAATCCATTAACATAAAAAAAAATATACTTTTAGTTTTTTAGAAAATGAGGAACAAAAGATATACGTAAAAAAACAATGATGAAATAACAATAGTTGAACAGATATTGTAGTTTTGTTCTTTTTACAATGTACATTTTTACATTTTATGTCCTCTATCATTATTTATCGACATTTTACTGAAATCGTGCATGATCATCTTTGCAACACATTGCCAAAATACTGTTTGATAATGTTTTTAGACTTTTTGTTTTTCAAAATTCAAAAACCTATTTTGACAAAATTAAACTTGATTTTTTACTGGTTTGGTATTGTGCAAATTTCTTTTAAAACAATGCTGGCATCAGAACTCCAAACATCGTAGGGTTTTGCACTCAAATTATACACAAATTTATTAGTATCGGTCACCAAAGGCTATATAAGTTAGATTTATTGAAATCTCTTCAATATCCCCGGAGCTCGTCAGAGAGTATTATAATAATCAAAACGTGATTCATACTAGCTGAATATTTTGCAAGTTAGGAGTAGGCCTACTCTACTTACCTGATTTAATACATTGTATTAATTAAATAAATTACGTTTATATTTAGGTTGGTTTAATTTGATTGATTTGTGTGACAGATTACACTTACACAAGAATATAAACAATCTAACGAGCAGCTGTCATGTTAGTTAAGCAGATTGTTAATAGATGGCGCCTTTCATTAAGAATCATTATGAAGTATAATATAAAAGTTTTTTAAATGAATTTTTGTAACGAAAACATGATTTTTAAGCTGTTTGTCTATTTTTTGTCAATAGCGGGGAACATAAGCTTTAAAATGATGCTTGAATAATTTATTTTGATCAAGAATTAAAGGAGATATGGCTTAGCGACAAAAAATACATTTGATAAATAATATATAAACATTAAAGTAGATAACCTGAACAGCCGATTAAATATATTAATTAATTCAAAACAATTAACTACAGTATTTCAAAACTACTAACCGTTCTGAAAATGCAATTAATTAAAGCAATTACTTTCCAAGCACATTATATAAAAACCTTATCCTGCTAATTAAAAGCGTTCATATTTTCAAAAACCCTTCAACAGCAAAACATCCTTTAAAGCGGTGCAAAGTGTTATATTAAAATGACAAACAGTAAACACGACAAAAAAACCTTCAACCCTCTTAATCTTTTCCATCGTTTGATATCTCTTTTACGCCACATAAGAGACGATGCCGGAGGGTTAAAAGGGGTGTATCTTTAGAGAAGGGAGGAAAGGACGATCCCCATTGGTCGTCATTGATTTTTCCAATACACTCGGAGCTCCGCCCTCTTATCACCCTTAACAACGGCAAAGCAACACGCGAAGTTCGGTGGAGGGAGTGGTACGCCACTCGGTTCAGATCACTTATTATCATTCGACAAGTCGTGGTGTACGGGGTGATGGTGACTTTCGTCCGTCAAATTCTCTACAGCTGTTTTTATAATCACTGTAAAGCTATATAAACAGTTACAAATGCTGTGCAGTATTAAAGTGGTTTTAAATATTGTCTTATTATTTATTAACTAAATCAAATAAAACCTTCAGTAATAAATTCATTTACGTCATTTTCGCGGCGTTAAACTATTTTTTTGATGAAACGGACTATCGCAAAGTATCTTTAAGAAAATGTTACGATTGGTATATTTTTGTATCACGTGATTTTGTGACATCATCAAAAACATCATGCTGGACATCAAAACATCTGCCGATTACCTAAGTCGGTCTGGAACTTTCACTAATTTCTCTATGCTTTTTGCTGGTATGTTGATGTTTTATTTTATTATATGTGTTGTCGTAGTAAAACATTAATCTAAACACTAAACACAAGTTGTTGAAAGAATTCGTTCGTTTTGTTTCAAAATACCACATTTTAAATAGATTTTATATCTTCGTTGAAAATAAATCAATTTATAAATCTTTACTTTTCTTTCTTGAAAACCTATCACAATATAACAATATAACCTATCACTCCTCAAATTGATTGTGGGTTTTCGTTATAAAAACCTTGAGTCCTTCATGGATTTTAACTAACATGTTGCCATGTAGGCCTACATAATTTTTGGAAAATTAACACAAAACAAAGCAATTAATGTTCCCTCGAATCAGGGTTACAATTTAAAAAAATACTACTTACGACCCCTGCGTGCCCCCCCCCCCCCCACAGATGGAACTTTCTAAAAACATATGTTATGTTTTTTTTTATAATAAAGGCCCAGGATTAATAATAACCTCAAAACTAAGATGATAAATAATGTTAAATGCCCAAATCAAATTATTTCGTGTATTTTATAACAGCAGTTATAATAAAGGTTAAACGAATCAGTCAGGCTCAGCACATAACATAAACCTAACCAAAAAGTTATAAATAGAAATAACTGTTTCATATTTTGAAATCAGCTGTTAATATTGGTTTCTTACTATCAATTACCGTACGTTATCAATAAGTAGGCCTACTATTAAATTCTAATATTTTTAATTAAAATGTAACATAATGCTTTCTTATTTTTAAATTCCTTAACTAAAGCTTTTATTGCTTTGTGTGTGTTAAAACATGTGTTGGTTCAGTATTATAGGCCTAACTTAAAATATTATTCTGTATCTACTAAACTGGACATCCGAATCAACCGTTGTATCTGTTATTTTATTCAACTAGTTGCTATGGTAATGAATGTATGTAGGCCTACGTTCAAGAAATATGTGATGGTACATCAGCCTAGGTCTAATCTAAAATTATGTTCAATTTATTTTACCTCCATTAAAGGCAAAATACACACATAATTTATGTTTTTGTGCACATCTTTGGCACAGTACGTTTTGAATGTTCTTTTCATTCACAGTACGTTTGATATATAAATTTTTGTTTTTTAGTTTTTCATAATGTTGCTTATTTATTTGTATTAAAAATGTTAGACGCTATGGGTTTAATGCCCAACTTCATCCTGTGAATTTTTCCGACTTAGTTTACAAATATTTAAATAAAAAATGTTTTTATCAAAATGAATGTTAGTCAGGGATAGTGTAGCTTTTATTTAAAAAAAAAAAATGTTTTAATTGGTTCAGTCGTTACATAGATTACCCCTTAAGCTAGCCATACACGGTCCGATTTGTAGTCCGATTGAATGTCCGATGTCCGATGTAGGATCCGATGTAGGAGCGTGAATGGGCTTGATAGACGACGAGTTGGATGATCGTACAAATCGGAGTCCCAGATCAGACTACAAGATGATCCGACTTCCAACTTCCGACGGAGTCGGACTGTGAGTGGGGTGATCGTCCGATTGTCATTTTAAACTTTCTTCTTGTTGTTGTTTGATCTTCAATTTTCCCCCTATACTTTGTACATTTTTACTTCTATAATACGGTAATGGATAATGAAAGGTTTTGGGAATTTATTTAATTTTACCGGGAAAATAGGTGTTTGTAAACACAAGTGATGCAATTTATGCAAACTGACATATTTGAGAGCATCTTCGAGTCGCAATAGTTCAAAAATAATTTCTTAACCTATTGAAAAATATAGGTGAATGTTTACTACACTAAAACAAATTAGGCAGTTGTCTACTATATTTAAAAATATAGGTGATTGTTTAGTAAACTGAAAAAATGTAGGTGATTGTTTAGTATACTGAAAAATGTAGGCGATTGAAAGTATACTGACAAAATATAGGGTATTGTTTAGTATAATGAAAAATGCAGATGACTGTTTACTAAATTGAAAAAAATATAGGTGGTTGTCTACTATGTTGAAAAATGTAGGCGATTGTCTACTATACTGAAAATATATAAGGATTGTTTTCTAAACTGAAAAAATATAGGCGGTTGTCTACTATATTTAAAAATATAAGTGATTCCTGACAAAATATAGGGAATTGTTAGTCTAATTATTTGCATATGGTAGGCCTAATTAATTGCTGGACATTTTTATACAACTACCACTATGTACAAGGAAAGAAGACTGATGATTTCTTGTCTTGGAGTTGAAAATTATTTGAGAACTATTTGAACAATGTAAATCAATGTGTATATTTTTTATTTATTACAAGGGATACCCCAGCGTGCTCCTCGCGCCAAACCTGTTGGACCTTTCTATATACGTAATTGTGTTATGTTTTATTTATAATAAAGATGTAGCATTAATAATAACATCAAAACTAAGATTGTAAATGTCCAAAATGGAATTATTTTATATTATAACATCAGTTATAATAAAGGTTAAAGAACCAGCAAGGCTCAGGTCTACAGTTTAATAAAAACCTAACCTAAAATTTAGAAAAGTAAATAATGGATTCAAAGTTTAAAATCAGCTGTTAATGTTAATTGGAAACGTAAGTTGGATCGTAAGTTGGATGGTAAGTTGGATCGTGAGTGGTGAAACGCATCCAACTTGCAGTCCAACTCGGTCGTCCTACAAATCGGACCGTGTATGGCTAGCTTTACACACAAATGAACAAATTTATCTCTTTACAATATTAGTACAGATGATTTAAAACAGTCACGTAAGCTTACCCTACACCTTTAACAACAAACATATTTAAAGAATTGGTTAGAAAAACTTAATTAAAATAATGTTTTCTATTTGAAAGTTTTAGTAAAGTTTCAAAATGTGTAATTCTTTGTATTATTGTCATTATATTTATTGGTTTGGAATATGGTTGATTTGTACATGTTTAAACAGAATATACCGTACAATGTTTATATTTCGTCTGACATTTTGCCATCAATTATGTAGGCCTATACAAAATAACAAACGAATAAGTTTTGAGGGTAAGTATTAAGTGTCAACACTCGTTATCAAGTAAATACCTACTTAAAATTGCGAGGGACAAATTAAACAGAAAACAAAAACCTAGCATAGTTAAATCCTAAACTAACCTAAAAATAACAAGAAGATAAGGTAGGGAATACTAGTTTTGCGTAATCGAACTGAGTAGTTTATTATTATTTTACTTTTATAGTTTCACATGATATCGATGTTGGTATATACTCTTAAAACTGCTAGTGCTATACTTGTTAGAAATGGAAACGGACAAAATACAAAAGTATGAACTAACTATCCATCATTAAAAATAAATTGCAAAAAATGTGTGCGGTTGTGGGACCCCCGTCAGAAACGAAGTTCATCATGCCTTGTCTTCATATCCTAATGTAAATGAATTCAATAAACATAAAATGTTGGTCTATCAGTCTAGGCCTAACCTAAAATTATTGTGTGTATTTAAAATTTATTTTACCTGCCTTAACGGCAACATACACACAATAATTTTAGGTTAGGCCTAGACTGATGAACCAACATTTTATGTTTATTGAATGTATGTACAATGATTGGACATTTAACTGTGTTTATAATCTTTGTTGTTATAATTAATTCTACATCTTTTTTATAATAAAATTAAACGTATGGAAACAGTAAATACTTGTATCCCAAAAACCAAACTAATAATAAACGGCAATTGAAAGATTAAAATTATATCATTCGAAACGTACTGTGCCATAAATGTGCACAAAACATAAATTATGTGTGTATATTTCCGTTCAGGCAGGTAAAATAAATTAAACAAACTCACAATAAATTTAGGTTAGGCCTAGACTGATGAACTGACATTTTATATTTATTGATTGTATTAACAATGAATGGACATTTAGCTGTGTTTACCATCTCAGCTTTGAGGTTATAATTAATTCTACACCTTTATTATAATAACATTAAACGTATGAAAACAGTTATACTTGTATCAAAATATAAAATTATATTAACTTACGTTTCTAATTTTGTATTACACATACTTTCTATTTCTGGAATCTGGATTACAAAATTGCAATAGTCAGATAATTTAATTCACTTTTAAACACATGTTTCTTGAATGTATTTGCATTCATTACCATGACAACCAATTCGATAACGCTTTTTCGTTACGCGTACATTTTCTATTTGTCAACTCCTACCGCACTGCGTAAAGGAAGTTCGTTCTAAAAAATTAATCCAGTTATATTTTATAACTGAGAAATTATTTAAAAAGTGAACTCACAAAATAGTAGCCTACGGTACATTGTTTTGTATATCCGTGGATTTAAGCTACTTTGTTCTATTATTATTATTACTATTACTATTATTGTTTCTTAAATATTTTCTTTACATTATAATACTAAATTTTTAAAATTAAATACAACACATTTGTTTACTAGCAAGAATCTTATAATTTGTAACAAAACACGGGAAAGTTGCTCCCTTTAAGTTTTAAATTTATAAACATTGAAAACAGACCGTAGCTATTTGTAAAATTAAATTCCCTTCGACTTTTAAAGACTTGTGTCATTTACTTTAACATTACTAAACATATTTGATCCATTGGTTACCTGATTCAGAAGTCATTCAAATAAAACCTACAATTTGAAATATTTGGTTTTTATATAACTTTAAACATATAATATCAGTTTATATAAATCAACGAATTCATAAAAGAAAACTAATAATACATGACTAGCTGACCAGTGCGAAAATTTCGCAAGTTAGAACCTATCTGATTTAATTCAGTTAGTTACGTTTATTTATTTACGTTGGTTTATAAACAACAGTTTATAACGCTTTACGTTGATTTGATTTGATTGATTTACGTGATAGATTACACTTGCATGTATAATGTAAACCATCTAACAGCTGTCATGTTACATAAACAGATTGTTAATAGATGACGCCTTTCATTAGAAACCATATGAACTTTCGTATGAAAGTTTTTTTAATCAATTTTTGTAACGAAAACATTTATTTTAAGCTGTTCGTCTATTTTCCGTCAATAGCGGTTAGTAGACATGGCATTGCTAACAAAAAACATCTTTGAGAAATAATATATAAGGACAGTTAAAACAACAATCTGGCATAATAATGCTTTTCTTAGAAGTACGTCATATTACAAGCTTTGGGGTTATTATTAATCCCACAAATTTATTATAATAAAGAAAACATAACATGATTAGGCCTATGTGTATAGAAGGTTCCAACGGGGTTAACGTGCGGAGCACGCAGGGATTATATTATACAATTTTGTATTAGTAAAACAAGTCAATAGGAGAGAAAATTCACAAAACTTGATTAAAAATCCCTTAAATACAATTTATGTAATCTTTAAAATTATTTTCTCATTCAAACTTCTTTGGGCAACCCACAAGTGATGTGTACAACTGGACGTTCCGTTACTAAACATCTGTAGTTTAGCAATGTTTTCTTTTATTAGTGAATTTCCATAGGAAAAATGAGCTATTGCAGTGGCCCATAAGGTAAGACCCAAGGTCGGGAGTAGTAAATGAGCACCGATCATGGTCCCCAGAACACGTTTTGGGGTGTCATTAAAAATCATATATAGGCTATATTTTAAATAATGTGTTCGCACTCTAGCGGCCACATTTTAAGTCCGATTTGATTCAAATTTGGTACACATGTTGGTTGTCTACGTCTCTCGAACGAGTTCGTTTCCAACAATCCAACAATCGGGGGAACACTTTTTTCGATCGGAAGTAACTATTTTTTGAGATTTTTCCTACGAGAATGAATTTGTTTTTGAGTTTTTTCTACAAATATAAATGTAGGATGTTATTCTACAAATTTTGTTTTTTACGCGACCTTATAGCTCGCTTGGTTCCCCCAAAATCGATCAAACCTAATATACCATAGAAGTATTTGGTTCAAAACCATGTGGTGGATTCTACCGTTGGGTTGGCGTGCGAAGCACGTAATGCATTGTGTATTGAAGATACTCCTAATACGGGGATGGCGTGCGAAGCACGCAATGCTTTGTGTATTGAAGATACTCCCAATATGCGAAATGGCGAGCGAACCATTTTGCAGCTATTCACCTTCGTGATAGACCTATTTCCCAAATTGTTGGTTGAAACCCTAAAACATAGGCCTATAAACTTAATTTTGGAAATTTGCTCAACTCACGTCAGCGGTTCAGCTGCACGGTCGAATTATTTTGGCTTTGTTGTGTTTTTAAACCATTATAACTTCTAAACTACTCGTATTATAAAAATAGAATTTTAAATAACTTTGTATTTTAAAAAAATTCACATTAAATATTTGTCACTTTTAAACCACAAAAAGAATGGCAATTCTGAAGTTTAATTCTGACTTGCAGGTGAAAGACTTTCTACTTGCTTTATGATCTGGTAAAGTCATACATTAGACGCAAGTCCGCCGCTAAATGCGTGTTGTATAAACCTTACAAACTTAGCGTGACCGTTCTTTAACTGAACCTGTATATGATAACAAAGGTAAACGATCTTTATGGAAGTCAAGATGAGTTTTGTATTATGTATTTATGTTTTGTATATCATTTGAATTTCAAATCTTAATTTACCTAAACACACTTGGTAAACATATGATCATTTATAATACAAGTTTATGAACATTAAAATGGTTCCTATCGAGCCTTTACCTTTAAGATCTCGTTAAAATATTTCAGTAAAATATCTTGATTTACAGTAGTTCTATTCCAGCTGAGAGTCAGTACATCTACTAGCAAACAACACTGTCTTTAAATTTTTAGCAGTTGTTTGAAAAAAAGTTGTATTTAGCTGATAAGAAAATTACTACTTTAATTAGTTAGTACCGTAATTAATTGATATTTTGACTTATTTCAGTTTTTACGGTAATTATAAAGACATGTTCCATTCGAGGAGTAACAAAATTGATTCATGATTGTTTTGTATTGCTTCTGATTTACAAAATTATAAATGAATTCTTACAAATAAACATATTTTTAAAAATAAATAAAAATAACCTGCTCACAAAAAATTACTGAAACAATAAAGGAAACCCCGAGGTAATAAAACCTATGTGGGGTGGTTTTAAAACAATATAATTATAAACATGCATAAAACAAAATTCAAAGATAAAGATGAGTTATTTGCAGCCGACTAAGTTCCCAATAAATACACACAACTATTTAAATTTACATCTACAAACAAAAATTTTACTTCTAGCCTTCTTATAAACAACACATACACATCTATAACTTAAATTTACTTACATAAATTCATACACACAACACATATTTATTATAAGAGTTTTTTTGTTGTTAATACAACTATTTCACGATATGTTCATCGTACATATACACTATACACAGGCACTCAGACTTAGCGTACATACTTGCAACGATAAAACACCTGAACATAACAGCAAAGCGTAACAGTCAAGATATATTACATTAAAATAAGAATGTACATCTTCAAGTTCGAGCAAAATATTACGCAGCAAACTGGAGAACTTTTGTCTGTTCGAACCTGATTTAATTCTTTGTGGCATACAATTAAAACAATTTAGGTGCTAGATATGCATAAGATTATTAGATAAATCTAGCGGTTTTATTATAGATTAGTAAAAGGTTCAAACGAGATGAAATTTAGCAAAGTTATAGCAATGTAAATAATTCTATATCCCAACAATCAGAGCACAAAAAGTATATATTACGAATCATTATTGGGAAAGGGGCAAAGTTTTATAACCTCAAAAGATGTATTTTTTGATTCTGTCGTGGCGCCACACGTATCTTAAAATATTTGTGTGATATTCAGGTTGATTCAGAACTTTGTGGTAATCTCTCGGAATCTCATTCTATAGCTAAAAATAAGAAAAAAATTACATATAAACATAAGCCCGAAAAAGTTTTGGTTTCCAGATATCCGCCATTTTGTTTGTTTTTTTTTAACAAAGTAATTCATATCTAGAGAACGGTTTGACTGATTGAGTTCAAAAATCAAGACACCTTTTTTGTAGCCATTTTGATTACCTACCTATCGGATGGTCTCATGTATGAACCATTATAAAAACAATCGGATGAAGGATAATTAATAGCTAAGTTAATTAAATATAATAACAGCATATATTACAAAAAAATATGAGAAACCATCCCATATTCGTTAAGCATCATTAACCATCCCATATATCGCTTCGCACGCCAACCTCGTTGGAACCTTATATACACAAAATCATGTTATGCTTCCTTTATAATAAAGGTGTAGGATTCATAATAGCCAAAAAGCTAAAATGGTAAATAATGTTAAATGTTCAAATCAAATTATTTCGTATATTCTTATAACAGCAATTATAATTAAGGTTAAAAGAACTAGCAAGGCTCAGGTCTACACTTTGATAAAAACCTAACATAAAAGTAAGAAATACAAATAATTGCTTCAAAGTTTGAAATCAGCTGTAATGGAAATATTAGAGCATAGCTGTTTGTTCTGTTATTTTATTCAATCGGTTGCTATGGCAATGAATGTAAATACATTCAAGAAATATGTGTTGGTTCATCAGCCCTGGCCTAAACTAAGAATTTTTCAGACTAAATTTACAAATATTGAAATAAAAAACGATTTTATCGAAATGAATTATAGCCTATGTTACTCAGGGATAGTGTAGCTTTTTATTAGTAAAACTATTTTTCAATCGGTTTCAGAAGTTTTAGAGATTACCCTCTACATACAAACAAATTTTATCTCTTTATAATATTAGTATAGATATTTTTTCTTTGGTTCAGTAAAACAACACTTTCAAGAGAGAGATAGCTGTTACAGAGAACAAACTGTGTGTTATATTATTATATTTTCCTTGTTTTTTTTGTTAATTTTATTTACACGCAACAGTCCCTTTTAAAAGCAAACTCTTTTTTGACTGCAGGTTACTTAGCGCACAATTTAAACTTGTACTTGTCCTGTTTTTATTATTGATCTTCCTCCTATCTCCCAAAACTTTAAAGGTGTTAAAAGTCTCCAATTTTGATTGAGAAACGTTATATAATATTAATTTTTAGCAAATTCCTACATAAAGAGTTTGAACATAATTTATATAAATGCATTCTCAAACTCCACCAGATCTGGATTTCCTGGACCCAGGAGCCCTCCTGCTGGCCAATTTCCTCTGAACTTTGGTACACTCGAAAATAAATTGAATGCTGGTAAATACAAACAAAGAGGGGACGTTGGCGCTTCATCGACATGTTAAATTATGCCTTCCCTTTTGAGTGATACAAAGCGAAGAGAAAAGTGGTTGGCGTTACCCTTTCCCCGATATTTTATAATGCACAGTACATCATCCCTGTGTGATTCGATACCCTTTACTTCACTCGGAGAGGTTGTTCGATATCCTCTACCAGTAGAGAGTTTCGCTTCCGATTTTGTTTACGAAATATGCGAGTAAAGTTTCCGTTGTAACAATTTCCTCCGTAAGCCAAAATATGGACATGAATAGAGTGCTGCATGAAACAAACATGCAAATAATCTCCCTTTCCCCTTACCTTAATCCTACCGATCTTCGTTAAATGTAACATATTTTTCATTGAAAAACTACTTTTTAGAGAAGACAAGCTATTCCAGTGACCCTTATGGTGAGACTTAAGGTTGGGAGTGGTAAATGAGCACCTATCATGGTCCCCAGAACACGTTTCGGGATGTCATTAGAAATTGTATATACCGGGTGTCCGCAAAGTCTGAAACGGCTTAATATTTCGTATATAAGGAAAATTTGAAGGTAGATGTGATTGACGAACCTACTCTATGTAAAATACTTAAGATTTTAAAAAAGTTATCCGCCATCTTGAATGTAACTTTGTTTTTTTTTTAATGGGAAGTTGGTCATGTGATTCATCATTTCGATGTAGAATTTCAAGAGAAAAGCGACGGTGAAATTTGCACATCCATATCTTTAATCGATTAAAAATTGCTGTCAAAAAATAACGAAATCGTGTTTTCCGACTTTACCTCATTTTGCTGTACAATTTTAATTTTTTTAATACTACATAATTATTATTATTTTTGGATTTAGAATTACATAAGCTTTCAGTAGTAGTAACCGGTAGTAAAAAATTTTTGAGATTTTTCGAACAAGAAGGAAATGTTTTTAGAGTTTTTATCTAACAAAATAAATGTAGAATATTATTCTGCACATTTTGTTTTTTTTACACAAAGCGAGTTATTCCACTGCGAGTGGAACGAAGCAGCTCGTGAACCGGAGCTAGAGGCTGTGTTACAAACAAATTAAACTAACATATTTCGTACACAGAGACAGCTATTCAGCGCCTTCGTGAGTAGAACAATTTCCCAAACAGTTGGTTAAAACTCTAAAACATATAAATTTAATTTTTGAAATTCTCTCAACTCACGTAAGCGGTTCAAATGCGTAGTCGATTTTTATTTTCTCTTTTAAACGTTTTAGTTCTAATAAAGGTCGCAATAAATTTATAAACTCTAAAAAACTAATTTTTATGAAACTAGTTGTTGTGGACCTCTAAATATTTTAGCAAAACAATATTTATTATAATTCATACTATTTCACTTGTAAATTTAGGGTTATAACAAAACATATTAGTTTTCACTTGTTGTAAATTTAGCGTTATAGTAAAACATATTAGTTTATAAATTTATTTAATTATTTAGATCAATAAAATATACTTACTAAAACAATGTTTTTTTTAGTTTTTGATGAAATGTGAAACCTGCAAAGTTATCTCACCCTACAACCTAACCATGCAGTAACCAACATGCTAAATGTTATACTACAGTAGTACAGATGATATTTTGACCTGTCGTTACTATGAATGAGAGGGACCCTCTTTTCTGGATGCCATTTTGGAAAATGGCGGATGCAAATATTTTATTGTTCGTACTTTGGAAAACACTCAACCTAAAATCTTGATCTTGGTGTCATGTAGTGTGTTTTCGGGGTCACGGAATTCAAAAAAGTAATTTTCTAATTCATATATACAACCCATCACCCATTTTTCAAAATGGGGACCAATATATGGCATTAAATGAACATTTATTTAACAATTTTTCAACTATTACATAAAAATTTCCTTTACTAAACAAAGATAATGCTATTTTTCAAACATAAACCACAATTAAACATGATATTTATTTTTTAACTTAAACATGAAAACCACAATTAACTAAACAAGATATGTATTCTTTTACTCAAACATGAAAACCACAATTAACTAAACAAGATGTGTATTCTTTTACTCAAACATGAAAACCACAATTAACTAAACAAGATGTGTACTCTTTTACTCAAACATGAAAACCACAATTAAAAATTTCCTTCATGCTGGACCTACTTCCACAAATAAAAATTCTATACAAATTCAAGAGTTACACTGTTTCATCCTCATCATCCTGGTTTGAATATACCTATGTTCATACCCTGCTATGATGGAAATTTTTAATTGCATCTCATAAATTTGAAGTGAAACAAATATATAATCACAGAACGTAGAAAATCATAAAACTTTTTATCATAGTATTTGTTTACAAAATGATAGAGTTTTTTTTTTACCAAATTTAATTTGATTTTACATCGTGGGGTACTAATTTATAATTTACAAAATAAACAAATTTTAGAAATTGTATACTGGCCCTTCTTCTGTAGGTCCTTTTCTTAACAGTATAAAAACATAATTTTACTGTCTGGATATTTACATATTTTACTATACAAACTGGGTATCAGCTGACTCGTCCAGTCACTCTCTTAAAAGTTCCAAAAAACACATTTTAATGGAACCGTTATTTTACAGACTTTTATTAACTAAATTTTAGAGATTTTTCTCAAAAGTTAAAAATCAATTTCATTGTATGGACAGCTATACAAATTAAATATTGTTGTGTTTATCGTATTGTTTTAACAAATAATGGGTGCACGAATAAAACCAGACACTTTGTAAACAGCTGTTTCTCAGCTGTTATTTTGTTTAGACTGTTGTTTCTTGCAACCATTAAGAATACAGCTGAGGCCATTTCAGTAAGCATGGAGCATACAGTTCAACATCGTGCTTTTGTTATCGAAGTTCTTTTTTAATTAATGAGTCTGCGACTGCTACGCAACGGTTATTTCGTAACAATTTCCATGTTCCTCGTCATGGTGCTGTTCCTTGTAGGAATACTATTAAAAGATGGATAAACAATTTTAGAAATAGTGCATCTGCATTAAAAGTAAACCCAACTGGTAGAAACTAGATCTGTACGTACTCCAGACAATGTTGAAAATGTGCGTGTATCTGTTCTGCAAAGCCTAAATCGATCAATCCAGAAACAATCTGCCGCATTAGGAGTTTCAAAGACAAATTTACAACGAATGTTACATCTTGATTTGAATTTCCATCCCTACAAGTTAGCAGTTGCACAAAAACTCAATCCTGTTGATCCTGAATAATTACGCCTTATTTTTTGTGAAAGATAATTGCACCCAATTAATCACGAAAGCATTTTGTAACGTTTAATAATTTCTGATGAATCTTATTTTGAACTAAGTGGTAACGAAAACAAGCAAAATTATTGTCGTTACTGGTCAAGAGACAATCCTAGGGAAATCTATCAACGACCCCTGCATAGTGACTGTATGGTGTAGTGTTGCAAGTTCTGGAGTTATCGAGCCTTATTTTTTTTAATTGAAAACGGTGAAAGAGTTATTGTGAATAAAGAACGGCACGTTGAAATGATTCAGAATTTTTTAGTTCCACAACTGCATCAGTTTGGAATAGGAATGACCTCGTTGTGGTACCAGCAGAAGGTTGTTTTACGCACGGCAGATGTGTAAATGAGTGTTTTACGAAGACTGTTTCCGGGCATCTTATGTCGCGTTTTGGTGATGTCTCATGAACTTCCCGGTCGCCGGATCTAACTGCTTGTGATTTTTGGTTGTGGTGCTATCTTTAGAGCAACGTTTTTGTCACAAAACCTCACACAGTTGCTGATTTTAAGAACTACATAAGAAATGAAGTTGCTGTAATACCAATTCCATGGTACGTCAAGTAATTGCAAATTTTCAGAAAAGATTAGAAACAAGTTTGGATGTTGGTGGAGATCACCTAAGTGATGTTTCCATAAATGAAAATGTCATAACTATGTTCATATTTTAAGTATTTGAATGAATTTTAAATATTATTTCCTATAACATTATTTTATTTTGAAAACTTTCAGGTTTTATTAGACCACCCTTTATATCTTATGAATGGTTTTACATTGAAAGTATTCATTTGAGTTTATTTATATTCATTATTTTTTTTATAAGTCACTACATTAAAATTAAACGAAAACATAACAAGTTATATTATTTTACTAACATAATCTCATCCTAAAAGTATGAAATTAATAAGTCCCAAAAAACACAAGATGGATAACTTTATCGCCTAGTATATAAAACAGATTATTATTTAAAACCCCATTTTTAAATATGATTCCTCACTACACTACAAATCACTGCAACAGTTTAGACCTGCAAAAAGAAAACTAGGACCGTATAAAAGCCTTTGTAATTTATGTTTGCGTGTGTTTATGTTACAGACACTTCATACAAAGGGTCATGGAGCACGCATTCTGCCGCGCAGTCACAGGGTAAGTCTGACTTTATGTAGGCCATATTTATGGCGTCGAGGGCTGTTGACGCAATAATAATAAGTGAGTACGGTGAGCGTCAAAAGTCCGCTACTTTCCACACATTTTCCCAACCAAATTAGTCCCACTATCATTTAGATTATAAAACAACTTTTGATAGATTGTAAAACAGACAACTTGTTCAAGTAATCCATACTATAGTAATTCGACCAAGCAGCTGAACCACTGACGTGAGTTGAGCGAATTTCCAAAATTAATTTTAGGCCTACATGTTTTATGGTTTCAACCAACTATTGGGGACATTTATCTACTCATGAAGGAGCTGAATAGCTGCCTATGTTTATGAAATATATTAGTAGATTTGTTTGCACCTAAGCCTCCAGCTTCGACTCACACCATAGTCCGTTCCACTCACAGCGGAAAAACTAGCTTTGCGAGTTTGCCCTTCGGCCTGTGGCCTCGGGTTATGGGCTGCCCCTACGGTAATTTGAACCGGATATTTTATGGTATTTTAAGTTTTGATCGAGTTTGGGGGAACCAAGTGAGCTATAAGGTCGTGTAAAAAACAAAATGTGCAGAATAATTTCCTACATTTATTTTTTTAGATAAAAATCTAAAGAAAATTAATTCTACTACGAAAGATTTAATAAATTATTTACTTCCTGTCATAAAACGTGCTTCCGGTTGTTGGATTTTGAGGGCTAACGAACTCATCCGCGTGACGTAGACAACCAACGTGTGTAACAAATTTGGACCAAATTGGACTTAAAATGCGGCCGCTAAAGTGCGAACATACATATATAATTTTTAATGACACACCAAAAAATGTTCTGGTAACCATGATCGGTGCTCATTTACTATTCCTGACCTTAAGTCTTACCATAAAGATCACTGCGATAGCTCATATAGCCTATGGAAATTCGCTATTAACTGTGGTACATACTAAAATCTTGATTCCTAGAAGTATTTCTTCGAAGAAGTCGCTCGTCACATAATACCAGAAGGATTATTTAAAAAAAAATTATAATATGTTTCAATTTCATTAAATAGTTATTATAAGGTATTTTATTTTTAACTCAGGTGAAGTGGGATACAAAGCTAGAATAATATTTAACGTGAAATACCAGGTGCTTATTTTGCCCAGTTACACCTTGTACCTACTTTTTAGCCGAATTTTCGAAGAAAATAAGAGCTATTACACTCGACTCAATTTGAAAATTACTTTATATATATATATCTGTGTTATTCCCGGATAGATAAGTGGTAGTAAATATGCTTCAAAATTGCTGATTTTTTGGTGAAAGGGTCCTAGTAGGATTCTTCAGATATACTTTTTTTTGTTTTTCGATCGGATTCAAAATGGCGGAGTTATACCGATTAATCGTTTTTGGGTAGGGATTTAAGTATATGGATTTTTCTCACCTTGATAAAATGGTAGTAAATATGCTCCAAAATAGCTGAAATTTTAGTGGAAGGGTCCTTGTAGGATTTCCCAGACACTGATATTTTCATTTTTCGATTTTACACAAAATGGCGGCTTGTTGGATTTAAACCAAAATGGCAAAGTTAGAGCGAGGAAATTGCATTATTACTACAACCCATAAGCCCTTGTGCAGATTTTGAGCTATATCGTTCAAAAGGTAATTAAATTTACTACAATCCTGTGCAAAGGTATTTCAGGTACAGTCCCCGGAACAAGGAACAAAATTGATAGAAAGCTCCGGATAAATGATTTTTTCATTATAAATGTCAGGTTTTTGCGCGATTTCTCCCACTCATAAGCCCGTGTGCAATTTTTAAGCTATATCGTTCGAAAGATAATTAAATTTACTACAATCCTGTGTAAAAGTAATTTAGGTACAGTCCCCGGAACAAGGAACAAAATTGATAGGAATCTCCCGATAAATGATTTTTTCATTATCCATGTCTAGGTTTTAGCGCAATTTCTCCCACTCATGAGCCCGTGTGCAATTTTTGAGCTATATCGTTCGAAAGGTAATTAAATTTCCTAAAATACTGTGCAAAGGTATTTCAGGTACAGTCCCCGGAACAAGGAACAAAATTGATAGAAAACTCCCGATAAACGATTTTTCCATTATAAATGTCAGGTTATTGCGCGATTTCTCCCACTCATAAGCCCGTGTGCAATTTTTGAGCTATATCGTTCGAAAGGTAATTAAATTTCCTACAATCCTATGCAAAGGTATTTCAGGGACAGTCCCCGGAACAAGGAACAAAATTGATAGAAAGCTCTTGATAAATGATTTTTTCATTATAAATGTCAGGTTTTTGCGCGATTACTCACACTCATAAGCCCGTGTGCAATTTTTGCGCTATATCGTTCGAAAGGTAATTAAATATACCCTACTACAATTCTGTGTAAAAGTAATTCAGGTACAGTCCCCGGAACAAGGAACAAAATTGATAGGAATCTCCCGATAAATAGTTTTTTCATTATTCATGTGAGGTTTTTGCGCAATTTCTCCCACTCATAAGCCCGTGTGCAACTTTTTAGCTGTATCGTTCAAAAGGTAATTTAATTTACTACAATCCTGTGCAAATGTAATTCAGGTACAGTCCCAGGAACAAGGAACAAAATTGATAGGAATCTCCCGATAAATGGTTTTTTCATTATTCATGTGAGGTTTTTGCGCAATTTCTCCCACTCATAAGCCCGTGTGCAATTTTTTAGCTGTATCGTTCGAAAGGTAATTTAATTTACTACAATCCCGTGCAAAAGTAATTCAGGTTCATTCCCCGAAAAAAGAAACAAAATTGATAGGAAACTCCCGATAAATGATTTTTTTCATTATCAATGTAAGGTAATTAATAAGCAATTTCTCCCACTAATAAACCCCAGTGCAATTTATGAGCTATATCATTCGAAAGGCAATTAAATTTACTATAATCCTGTACAAAGGTATATTTGGAACAGTTTCCGGAACAAGGAACAAAACTCATAGTAAACTCTCATTATAAAATACTAGTTATTCCCTGATAAGAAAATTCGGCTATAGTAATGTGGCAGTGCTGTTTACGGGTTTTGTTTATATTCGTTGCAATGAGGCGACAGTTTACAATTTACCAAAATTACTTCATAGGCCTATAAAGTATCGATTTTACAACAAGCAGTTATAAATACATACAATTATCAAATTTAATTTCTATCTTTTCTACTGTTTTATCCACCGTTTATTTAGCAAAGATTTTGTTTTACAAGAAACCTATTTTAAGTAAACATTTTTTTATTTTTTCGTTGTAATATATTTTTTTATATTTGATAAAACTTGTATCAAAGATGGCGACTTTAGACAATCTCTCAATAAGCCACTTGTTTCAATAAATTTCAAGTTCATAACAAGATGAAAAGATGAAACACTTTTTCGAGACATCAGCTAGTGTTTTTTTTTAAACTCAAAAATGTGACGTTTTTGTCACGCATGTCACGTTGCTATCACGTCGCAAGATTTAAAATTTTTGGAATTTTAATGCGAACCGAAGTAATTTTGACCCAAAAATGGGATCCCGATGTACTTCGACTCTTTAACTGTCTGTAATCGTTTTCCCGTACCAAAAAAAAGTATAAAACGATACCCCACACTGTATTTTCAAAATGTTCACCCAAAAACGTGATCCCGACTCACTACGAATTTTTAACTTTAAAAATCGGGTTTTCCCGTACCCGGAACAATAAAACAATACAACACACCACTGTATTTTCAAAATTCCCACACAGTATTTTTAAAATGTTGACCCAAAAACATGACCCCAACGCGCTACGACTCAAGCTAGAAAGCTCAAAAGCTTTTCAACTCTCCACAATAAAATTACGAAGATTCTGCGTAAGTTTTCTACGACGTCTGTGAGTGTATATATTGTGTTGACAGGCACAAAAATGTTCGCAAGATTTCAATACTTCGGCATTTTAATGCAAGCCGAAGTATTATCTTATTTATAACTACACAATAAAAAACTATGGGTGTACGCATTTTACTTTCGAAAATTCTTTCAAACACTGTGTCGCTGTGACGATACGTATAATACGTAATATTTTAGCCAGCTTAAGCAATAAATGATTTCAAATTGTGTGCTTTTATCCGATGCATTTTAAATTCACTATCTACTCAGCGATATAGCTCGATGATGGATCATAAAAGGACCAAATATTTTATCTTTTCTCTTTGAGAGAAATTTCATCTTTATTGAACGAATTAATTCGTTCCGAACATAAGCACATTTTCTGTTCGTAGTATATTGTAGTCTGGCATTTAGTTTAGTATCTAGTTCATACATTTTAACTAATAACTGTGTAACATAAGCAAAAATAAATTGTAAAAACTTACAACTTGATAAACAATCCGTAAAGCCAATTAATTGTATTCAAATCCTTAAAGTCAATTAATTGTAATCGAATCTTAAAAGTCAAATAATTGTATTCGAATCCTTAAAGCCAATTAATTGTATTCGAATACTTAAAACTAATTAATTGTATTCGAACCTTAAATCCAATAAATTGTATTTGAATCTTTAAAGTCAATTAATGGTATTCGAATCCTTGAATCCAATTAATTGTATTCGAATCCTTAAAGCCAATTAATTATATTCGAATCCTTAAAGCCCATTAATTATATTCGAATCCTTAAATACAATTAATTGTATTCGAATCCTTAAAGCCAAAATTTATTGTATTAAAATCCTTAAAGCCAATGAATTATATTTGAATCCTTAAAGCCAATTAATTGTATTCGAATCTTTAAATACAATTAATTGTGTTCGAATCCTTAAAGCCAATTAATTGTATTTAAATCCTTAAATAAAATTCATTGTATTCGAATCCTTAAAGCCAATTTATTGTATTAAAATCCTTAAAGCCAAGTAATTATATTCGAATCCTTAAAGCCAATTAATTATATTCGAATCCTTAAATACAATTAATTGTATTCGAATCCTTAAAGCCAATTCATTGTATTCGAATCCTTAAAGCCAATTGATTGTATTTAAATCCTTAAATAAAATTCATTGTATTAGAAAACTTAAAGCCAATTTATTGTATTAAAATCCTTAAATCCAATTAATTATATTCGAATCCTTAAAACCAATTAATTATATTCGAATCCTTAAATACAATTAATTGTATTCGAATCCTTAAAGCTATTTAATTGTATTCGAATCCCTAAAGCCAATTAATTGTATTCGAATACTTAAAACTAATTAATTGTATTCGAATCCTTAAATCCAATAAATTGAATTTGAATCTTTAAAGTCAATTAATTGTATTCGAATCCTTAAAGCCAATTAATTGAATTTAAATCCTTAAATAAAATTCATTGTATTCGAATCCTTAAAGCCAACTAATTGTATTCTAATCCGTAAAGCAAATTCATTGCATTTGAATCCTTAAAGCCAATTAATTGTATTCGAATCCATAAAGTTAATTCATGAAAACTAAAATGAAAGTAATACGCCAGGAATAACGCCAGATTAAGTGCGATAGCCATTAATTAATTCTCTTTATACCGTGACGACACGAGAGTAATAGCTACAAATTATTGTGGTGGCTGTGGAAAAAGTCGACATTTTCTGAATGGTTTTGCATGCTTGCATATTCACGCCGATACTTTCATTTGAGAATTTAACGGTTGAATTATGCACCGGCTTGGTTTGCAATAGAACGGAAGCATGCATACATGAACCGGAAGTCATGTGAAAGGCTATGAAGTAACGTCTATGTTTCAATTAGTTTGTTTCGTGTCCTGGAGCGATAAGCCCAATATATTCGTCGCGCAATCGGAATAACTCGGGCTGATCGAGGTTTTATGGGAAACAGCTGATTTTGATAACAGTTCATAGTTAGCGACGTTCTAACTAGTTTAAATGAAATTCAGTTCAGTCCGTGGATCGAATCGTAAACACAGGACCAAAAAAAAAACTAGAGTAAAAGTAACCACTTGATCCATCCAATATCTTACATAAATTTAAGGCATGAGTAGGCAATTTAGATACAAACTTGTCAGCGCTAATAGTATAAGGCTTAGTCAGAAGGAAAAGCTAACCTCAGAAACGCAAGCGCTTCTCTCTATAGCCGTATCTAAACAGTGCAATTTCTTGCAGCTGAGCGCTTTGACGAGCTTCATTTCAAACCATTTTATACATCCATCTTTTGTATTTGAGTGATGCAAAAAAACCTGAATTATGTTTATAAAATTGCGGATCCGGCTTGCGTTACACTTTTAACTGTACATGTTTTATTGTGTAAAGAAAAAGTTCAAACTCTGTACTTCAAAAATGTCAATTACGTGACAAATAAAAATTTTTTTAAAATGTGAAACTCAAAACGGATGCATATTGTGAATGTGCTTAAAACAACCTTGCAAACAATTGTATGTTAAAAAATAAACGAAATAAAAGGTTTGAAATTTATCATTACTCTTATTCGATAAAAATCCAAGATGGCCGCCACTCCAGCAAACTTTTAAGGTTTGGCTCAGTAAATTCAAAACGGCGAAGTTGTGTACCAATTTCAATGTTAAATAACCCAAACATACCTTAACTTTTAAGCATATTTTGGTGTTATTTTTATCAAAAAATGAAAACTGTATTTTTTTTATTTAAGTAAAATAGATTGTGTTTGTTGATTTTTTTGCGATATCTCTTTTTGCAACTGAGTAAAAAATTAATAAAGTTTCTTATTTTTTACTATTTATATGAAAATAATAAAAGAGTTTTTGAAAATGTTTTCAGCAATCAACATCCGCATATGACAGTACTTCAAAGTGCAACCAAATTTTTAAATTTATTTACGAATTAACGGGAAAAAATTACTTATTCTGTAGCATTGCTCTCATGGGAATCAGATTCAATATGACGGACAGGGAGCCACCAATTAAGTGTTTTTTATTGATTTTAGTCCGATCAAACTAACCAAAATAAGAGGAAAAATGCCTAAGTTTTTAAACTTGGCGTAGTTGCTCATTCGAGTGTCCTGTACAGCATACTAAAATTCCCTGAAGGTGAGGGGTGAGCGGGAGGTTTGGGAGCCATCAAAGATATTTTTCACACGTTTTCTTAAATAACTCGAGAAATAATAGCGAAAAACTAATTCTATACAAAATTAAACTGCAGTAAACTCTCTTCATAAAAACTTCCTATTCATTTTTCTCGTGCTTGCTAAAGTTTTGAAGGTAGAGTCCGTGGAAAATATAACAACATTAAACAATTTGGGTTTTTTTTTTTACTTTATTTGTACAATTGTACAGTCAACATAGCCAAAACAGGAGAAAAATATCCCGAAGTTTTAAAACTTGGCATAGTTACTCATTCGAGTGCTCTGTATAACGTACTGAAATTCCCTGAAGGGGGTGAGTGGGAGAGGGGGTAATTTGAAGGTGTTTTTACAATTTTTCTTAAATATTTCGGGAACCAATCCTAAATAAATTTAAGCTAGAGTAAATTCCTTTCTTGATCTGCTCAATATATGTCCCAACGATTCAATATCACTCACTCAATATCAAAAAAGAATACTTGTGCAATATTATTGACAGTCTAGGGGCCGCTTAAGTCCAGGGCAGGGTCTGCAAAACTCTAGGCCTTCTGAAAAAATTGCTAAGTCTCCCGCTTAAGTAAAAACCAAAACTGAAGTGATAAACTTCAATCTAATTCCAATTAAATGATAAAAAACACTCACAAGTAGAACCAAGGCAAATATGAAAGCCCACCTAGGTTTATGCCAACATGTGTATGCCAATGTATTTATGAAATCGCTATTAAGTCAGAAATCTCTTTTTACATCTCATATTAGCGAACTATTCAGCAAGCTCTTCCTTTTCCAAGGCAGCAGCTTGTCATGATTGATAGCTATAGTGTTCCTTGGTCACTCAATCTATTTTGCCTCCAACATACTCGGCAGGTAGCTCTTGGCACAATTACTGGGACAAATCACTCGTTAATATTTTTGAATCAGGAACTCGAACTTCAACAAGTAAGAACTTAAATACGTTGATAAGGAATGCCATCTAAATTGTCCACACGAATCATTTGTTATACTGACTACTTTATATTCTCGTTTTGAAGTAGTAATTTTTGTCTTATAACTCTTTCGGGAAGCCTTGGAACCACTTGTGCCCCGAATCCTGAGCGATTTCATAAACTATAGGTCCATCTAGAAGTCCCTCTCTTTAAAATCTCATAATTACTATCCCCTATCTTGGTTTTAGTGCCAAAACAAAATAAAAAGTAAGACATTTCTAAAGATTTGACATTTACTGTCAAAAATATGTATAAATTATATAGTTTACACTACTAAAAGCAGTATTATTTATGTAATTATATTTATGATTAGTTAGATACATACGAGAAATATATCAAAAATACTATTTAAAAACAACAGGATTTATCTACGATTACCTAACTATGCCAACGAGGATTTTTAACTCGGTAAATGTGTGCAATTATAAGGGTAATAAAACTATAGGCCTATTTGTTAAAAATTTGTATTTATATAAGTCATTATACACAGAGTGTTCATAAAGTTCCTTACCCCTCATTATTTTTGTTACTGAAAATTAGTGAAGAAAACTTTGTATATGTATCTTGTTTTGCATAAAATGACACATGTTTTGACATATCTGACCCTCTAAGGTTTTGGAGAGGCTTAGAGAGGATAAGGGGGTTAAAAATTTCAAATAAAAGGTAGGTCATATAATACACCATTGAAAAGCTTATTAAAAGAGAAACGCAATGGCAAAAACCAGAGTTTAGTATCTTACTTCGTTTAAAAGTAATGAAAATCATAGTCTGGAAAATAACATACAACCTACTTATTCCTAATTTTAACCTGTTTTGATTTTGTGATAACAATATAATTTTCCAGAACTTTGATTGTCCATTACTTTGAAACGAAGCAAGATACTAAGCTCTAGTTTGCGCCATTCTGTTTCTCTTTTAATAAACTTTTCAATTGTGTATAGGCCTAACATGACCTACCTTTATACTTGAAAATGTTTACCCCCTAATCACTCAAGCCCTCCAAAATTATAAATGTTCAGATATGTCAAAAAAATTCCTGTTATGCCAAAAGATATATCCAAAGTTTTGTTAACTTATTTTCAATAACAAAAATAATAAAGGGGGTTAAGTGGACTTTATGATCACTCTGTATATAACGAAAGATAAAAATATTATATTTTAATTACTTTTTATTTCATATTAATAGATCAAACGATTTAAAAGTTATTATTATTATAGTGAAAAAATTAATATTCGAATATGTTTATATGTTATATTTATGAAGATGTACGAATGTTTACGAAGTTAAACCAATTGCTATCTCTACTTTAAATTTGTATAAACGAATATATTGGTAATAAAAGGTTGTATTTATATTCATTATATAACCTAAAAGCAAATCATATAACGTATTATAGCATACATACGGTCTATTTCTCATACTATTTAAAAAAATCAACTTCACAAGGAATTATAATGATTGCAGCTGTTAACAAAACCCCAAAGTACAATCTATAGGTTTTGTACAGATGATTGGTGAAATTAGCAGTTATATTATATGTTACTCACGTACGTATGTACGTCGCTTTTAAATTAGTAGATTTAGCTTACGCAAAGCTATTGTTCTGGAAGAAATGGGTTGAGCTAATAATGCACTTTCCCATCGATGGTCAGTTTGTGAGTGAAGGGATGTAAACATGATTTGTTGGCGTTGCAGGGGTGTAATTCTATCGTCAAGGGTAGTTTTCTCCCTTCCAGTCTAAGATAAAGTGTACTCAAGTAACTATGGTTTATCGTGTTGGATGTGTATGGAAGTTGGAATAGTCTTCAGAACCAAAGTGCGTAAACTTACATAACATTAGGTAATCAATATTTACATACACACTCTCCTAAACAAACACACAAGTTTAATAACGAAAGTAAATATTTTAATACAAAAAGTTAATAACTAAACTAAAATTGTAATATAAAGTCTCAAAAGAAATGTTTTATTAAATAGGTTTTTGGTTTAGTAACAAAAGTAATATTTAATTCAAAAGTGCAATAACAAAAGTAATAATGTTCGATCAAATGTGCAATCTACCTTTAGCTTTTAATTCGGTGTTAAGTTTGTGAAAGTTTTAATAAGTGACTAATAATGTATTACTTAACTCTCCTTCCAGTCTAAAGATATTTTATCTAACACATTTTTATGATTTTAAAATCATTAGATAATTTTGAATCTGAGAATTAAACAAACTACAGATTAATTTAAAGTCAGAAGTACAAGTTACTTTTTGAAAAGTATCTCTGACAAAATTGTCGTAAAACAAATTTCGTGTTTTCAATGCTCAGTCTCAAATTTTCAATTAGAAAGTAAAGCTGCAATACAGATTTTTGCCAATTATTATACATGTGATTGATTATTGAGTTTATAATAAACCAACAGAGTATTATTACCAAACTTTTAACCCTACAAGCGGCAGACATCACTTTTGTAACGTCTGATTGTACCGAATATTTCACCCACTAATAATCATCCAATCTCAATAAAATTAAAATAATTAGAAAGGAAATATTTCATACTTTAATTTTTGTATTTACAAATGTTTTGTAAAACGTATATTTACATAATATGTAATCATCGTTTTAAAATAGCAGTTTTCCAAAAAGTTAATGCTGCACGAAAACACAATGAAATTACTCAACTTTGTCACTTCTCTAAGGCTCAATATCGCTCGACAGAATTGTTTTGAAAATAATATAAAGATAAAATTTCATTCGTCAAGATTTTAACTTTCTAAAACTGCCTTCCAATCATTTGTCACTCTTATAGTTCTGAAAATATAAAGTTTTTCTGTAAACCCTTGCAGTTGGACAGTTTTCAACCATTGAAACAGCACATTTTAGATTCGATGTATCTCTTACAATTTGATATATTTGTATAGATATGTTTATATCCATTTTTTTAGACGTAACTTCAATCTTTCGTTTTGTGTAAAGTGTAAAGCAAACCACATTTACTGTAATGATTTTATTCGTACAGTCCTGGAAAATACAGACTTTTGTTGAATTCAAAACTATCAGTTCTCACCAGGCCCGTAGCCAGAAATTTGGTTTGGAGGGGGCCCAAAACGTAGTAATAATTTTTTGGGGGCAGGGGGGCGGAAATGGTTGATGGGTGTCTTGTAAGGATATTTGTTATTAAAGTTGGACTCATTAGTGAAAAACTGCTTTATTGTTATTAATATCATCACTGTATTTTAATTGTCAGTCACGCATACGTACACATTAATTGTCAAACAAAAGAGTCAATTTCAGTAGACAAAATTTAAAATTTTAACTTTCGCGATTTCTTTGCTGCCATAATCTCAAGAACCTCATTCGGATCGATACCTAAGTTTCCATGAATTGACAGTACGGCGAGTGCACTAAGTCTTTCGTTGCCCGTTGAGTTACGTAAGTAAGTCTTGATTCTTTTCATTGTCGAAAATGACATTTCCATATTTGCCGTTGTGACCGGAAGAGTTGCCAAAACTGTTAATAGATATTTGATTGTTGGAAATCTGCTCTTGGCACAAAAATCCAATACTTGTAAAGCCTCGGCATCTTTCTCGAGTCCCGATAATTTCTCACACCACAACTTATACTCAGCTTTTATAGCGGATTCTGAGACTCGATCATCAAAGTATGGCTAAAGATGATGCAAGTCATCTACTTTTTCAATTGCAGCAAATCCAGGGAGAAGTATCTGTAAGCTTGATAAGATTCCCGCGTTCTCATTAAGAAATTTGTCAGACAAATTCTGAATCAGCTTATCGAGGCAAGGAATAAAAACAGCAGACCGAAAGTACGATTCAACAGAGTCTGTTTGATAATTAGAACGAGTTGTTTGCTTCGACGTGAGTCTCGGAACTTTCAGCTCCATATCGAATGTATCGTTTGCAAGCTTTTCAGCTGCTATCAAAATTTTGCTGAACGATACTTCTGCAGTTGTTCGTTCTTCTTGAAGCATATTCACGATTTCAAGCTGTACACATATTCGCTTGTAACACTTAAAAAACTACGAAAAAAAATCAGTGTTGACGTTTGAGGTTATGTGAACACTTTCATGCCTATGGCTATTCGTAAGGTCAAAATGCACATTACTTATCTTCCAATTCATTATTTTTTGATTTCTTGAGAAACCCAACAATACTTGTTTGGCCTTGTGCACGTTTCATTTCAATTTCGATTCTTCGTAAACAATATTTAACTTACGCCAGTAACAGTTGCTTATCGAAACTGCAACTGAGTCGTCTGAGTGTGAGTTCTGATTCGGATCGATATATCTCGAATTGGATCACGAAAAATTGCGCGGGAAATTTCAAACACCAGTAAACTGTGTGAAAACCAACACTTGTCTAGTAAAAGCGTATTTTATGTTTCACAAGCAATTTTTTATGATCGGATTCGAGATAATCGATCCAGATCAAAAAGTAATCTTCTGTTCAAATGTTCTAATATAGATATTATATATGTCTCACAGGCGTAAAGTTGTCATAAAAAATATGGATTGTTATCGATAGACATATTTTTAAAACATGATTCACATCTTTAGGAAAATTTTAGGGTTCACGGAATTTCGGGGGGGGCCCGGGCCCGTCGGGCCCTACGGCTGGCTACGGGCCTGGTTCTCACGCTTTGAAAGCAACCGTTACAATGGTCGGTCACACACTATGTTGTATAGAGGGGTTTCATTTCTATCTCATTTTGTGATTCGAGTAAAGCTAAGTCAATAATTTTATGAAATAATGATTTACAAGTATACAGTTCAATTCTTTGATTTATTCTCTACACTTATTTATAATAATATTTCATTTTTCGGCAAATCATATACTCCTAAATTACTATTCAAACTAGGCCTAGTTTTGTAAGTAGTCTTGTAGTAGGAACATAAAACCTGGTGTTTTCAAAATAAGAAATTCGAAATTGATGTATATTTTTATAAAGTTCTATTTAGAATTAAATTACAAAACTTTGTACATTTTGAAAAAACTTACAAAGAAATTTTACTACTTTTTATGTAGGCCTAAAGTTGAACTTTTCCTTTCGTTACTGAACATTTTTTGTTTCTTGATCAAACTTTCAATAACTTTCAATAAAACAAAACCCATTAGAAAGGAAATGTTTCATACTTTAATTTTTGTATTTAAATGTTTTTTTGTAAAACGTATATTTACATATGTAATCATCGTTTTAAAATTGTAGTTTTCTTAAAAGCTAATGGTGCGAGTAATGAACACCAAACTCTTATGGATCGAGCTAAGACCCATTCTCCTTCTAGCCGCTTGCCCTCCCTTAATTCCAGGATACAATCATAACCTAACCGTATTTCCATCGAAACAAAATTGACTGATTCGAACCACATTTCCTCGACTGATGGCTTCTTGAGAAGTTGAGGAAATTCGCCGGTAGAGAGCAGCTAAGTCGGGTTTCCGTCCTCCCTTCCCAGCCCCGCGCTCTACTCCTAAGTTAATTACTATTTCAATCTTCATTCCGTTTTAGGATTAGATTTATGATTTTGATTCACTGATATATAGTTTATTCAATAAGTCCTGTCAAACAGGAAAAAATCACTTATTCCGCTTAAATGTTATTAAAAAGTAAAAGTACTTTATTTTTAATTTGTGCAGTGCTTTTATATTGTACTTCCAAAGGATAGGAGAACATTGATTAAGACCAAATAACAAAGTTCGTTTTTTATAACTAAAATAAAAATATATTCATTGGACATTTTCTGGAAATAATTAAGTTCTGTTTTCTGTAGTTTCCACACAGTGAAAATTAAATTATATCAAATGGGAAAAAGTAATCACAAAAGAATTAAAAAGTAACGTTTTGTACTTATTTTTTCAACAAATAATAAATCTCCTACAAATTCGCTCAAAAATACTTGTATTTGTAAACAGGTTTTAATAAGAAATTGTATAACTTTTTTAATGAAATATCGTTATCCTCTAAAGTTGAATTTGTTATTTAACTTTTACAAATAAAAGGAGACTTATTTTGCAAATTTATAAATCTCCTACAAATTCGCTCAAAAATACTTGTATTTTTAAACAGGTTTTAATAAGAAATTGTATGACTTTGTACTTATTTTTTCAACAAATAATAAAATAAATCTCCTACAAATTCGCTCAACAATACTTGTATTTGTAAACAGGTTTTAATAAGAAATTGTATAACTTTTTTAATGAAATATCGTTATGAATTTGTTATTTAACTTTTACAAATAAAAGGAGACTTATTTTGCACAGTAAGGACAAACATCTGAATCGTTATCTCAACAGTTAATATATACAGTAGACTTGTTTAACTCACGAAGGGACCGTTCAGAAGATCGGCTAACTTCGACTGAGCCGAATGAAGTACTTCAGGGATCCACAAGATTGTAGTTCAGTAGTTCACTAACTGAAAGGCTCACTTGTTTTCTTTCTTTACATCCGGTGATATGTGAAGCGTAAGGATTGTAGTTCAGTTCAGTAATCCAGTAGTCCACTAACTCACCAAATTTCCGGCTCCTATTCCGGCTCTCATATCGTTTGGATATGTGACTAATATCTCGGTTGTCACCAGACAGTCGATGCCCGTATTTTACTTCGTAAATTTTTTTTTTGTTTGCGTGCTTAAAGGAAAGAACAAATATCTATTAATTATACATTGTCCTTGCAGTCTATATTTTATTAGTGTTGAATATATATTAAACTATGAAACTAATACCTATGTATTAGTTTGTTAGTTTAATTTACTTTCCATCAGTGTTCTTATTTGTGAAGTGATCGTAGTTTTTTTTACTGAAAAACCATTTTAATAAAATTAATATTTATAATTTTATTTTAACGTGAATAAGTAACTTACATATGTTTGTATTTGATTTAGCGTGTGTATTTGATTGACTTTGTTTAAACTTTTATATCTTGTGTTGTTTATTGTGATTGTGCACTGAATATTCTAAGGTGATTTATTTACAAATTGGTAGAACTGTACAGGCCTACTAAACTGTTATTATATATATATTAAAAGAATTTATGAAAACTTGTGGCAGTCAGTACGGCCATTCTATCCGGCCGATTTTCTTATTTTTTTTTTTTTAAATTGCAGGTAATTATTCACAGATATGTCATCAAGCATTACAAATCATGTATCTTTCGCCTTACAAACGTTATAATCAAATGCAAATTTCTGCTGTGTATTCTTTATGGGGTTTTTTTTTTGGTTCTTTGTCCACTTTGCTCCACTTTGGTTCGTATACCGTCCATCCGATTGCTTTGAAATTTTGCATAGTAACACAGGTTAACCCTGGGAAGGTTTAAGGCAATTTACCGAAGTCCTAGGACATTAGGGCTACGCCCCAGTGGCCCTCAAAGTTTCAATGTTAATCTTATGGAAGAAAGATTTCTATTGATTTTATCAGGGGCACAAAAACAGCTGTTCGTATAAAAAACTTAGCAACACATCATGTTTGTTTACTTTCATTACCATAGCAACATTACTTAGAAAATTTGAAGAGTATTACCTTTTTGAGGTTACATTGACAAACTAAAAACAAACACAAACAAAAATCAACTAAAAATGCTAACTATATTTTAATTCAATTCAAACATTGGTTGTTACAAACCTATTATATATAAAACAGCTAATTTGGATCAAAAACTGAACATAATCATTCACAGATATGTCAAGTCTTATATATTATCATCCGTTCAGCCGCTATTCACCCGAGAAGGAGCTCCGGTATACAATCCTTCAAATTTCCCATTAAATCTTATGGAGATAATGTTTAATGAGTTTTATTCAGCTGCCAAATAAAACAGCTGATTTATGCACGGTCACCTATGTACAAACGAGCCAAAGATTAACGAGATTCTTTATCGAATTTTCCACCTGCGAGCGAAGCAAAGCAGCCATCTGAGGCCGAAGGCCGAGCCGGGGTTGGGACGCGGAGCGTCCAGGGGCAGAGCCCCTAGTATACTTATAAAGTGAAATTATTCCATTAACATGGATTGTCAACACTAAGCCTTAATAGTACATAAGAAAATAAAATAGTAACATATAACAAGATTTATAAAACATCATAACATTTAAAAAAAAATTAAAAACTAATTTATATGTAATAATATTGTGTAACTTAATAGGTACACGTTGTGTTTTAGTATTACTATGCTGATGTCAGTAGTTTGGAAAGCATTCAATAGTACGTATTACTTAATAACTTACTCGCTACATCTCATTCAATACGTTCTGAACTACTGAACAAATTGAACTACTGAACTACAATGGTGAACTACTTGCTTTCACTGAAGGAGATTCACTGAACTACTTCAGTAAACTGAACGACATTTCCCAACCCTAATATACAGACTGTTCATACAGTCTCTTTAACCTTTTTTGTTATTTTTTATTTACTGAAAATAAGTTAACGAAACTTTGTACATATCTTTTGTTGCATAACAGGACAAATTTGTTGACATATCTTAACCTCTATGATTTTGGGAGGCTAGGGATTAACAATTTTAAATGTAAAGGTAGGTCATGTAATACATTGAAAAGCTTATTAAAAGAGAAACAGAATGGCGTAAACTAGAGTTAGTATGAAGGATAGTAGTTAAATTATGTGTAATAATTGGTTTGTTTAACTCGGCATCCTATACCAACACAGTAAACACAACAATAATGTTTGTACATATGCTATTATTATCTTTAACTTAGCTATTATCCTTCATCCGATTGTTTTGACCGTGATACCATCCGATATGGAAACAAATAAACGGTACCAGGAACTGGCTCATACTTTCTCACAAATACACATTTAAATTACTAAACAGATTCACTGTGACTTGTAGGGTGGGGTAGGAGAGTTTTTTTATTAAAGTTGGAGATTAACTAATAAATATTATTATTATTATTATTATCTAGAGAGAAAACTATTCGATCGATGTCGAAAAAATTTGCACCAAACACGTCAATTAGGTCTTCATAGATGCACGTAAAATGGTTTTGAAATTTTTTTTAAACAACCCGCTTTATGGCCAAAAAACCCCCAAAAAAAGTTATTATTATTATTATTATTAGCTAAACGAGAATTTTTAGAAAGATGCGGGTTTCTGTATATGGTAGGGCACATTAAAGGCTACAAATAAGCCAAATTTTATCAAAATCGTTAGAACCGTTTTTTAATAAAAAAATAATAACAGATTTTTTGGGGGTTTTTTGGCCAAAAAGGGGGTTGTTTTTCAAAATTGTTAAAAACCCTTTTTCGTGCAACTATACAGGCGTACTGGACATGTCTGGTGCAAATTTGGTTGAAATCGATCAAATAGTTTTCTCTCAAGCTTTGTATACTTTTATTAAAGTAGGCGATTAACTAATAAATATTATTATTATTAGCTAGAGAGAAAACTTTTCAATCGATTTCGAACAAATTTGCACCAAACACGTCAATTAGGTCTTTATAGATGCACGTAAAAAGGATTTGAAAATTTTTGAAAAACAACCCCCTTTATGGCCAAAAAAACCCCAAAAATCAGTTATTATTATTATTATTAGCTAAACGAGAATTTTTAGAAAGATTCGGGTTTCTGTATATGGTAGGACACATTAAAAGCTACAAATTAGCCAAATTTTATCAAAATCGTTAGAGCCGTTTTTTTATAAAAAAATAATAACTGATTTTTTGGGGGTTTTTTGGCCAAAAAGGGGGTTGTTTTTCAAAATTGTTCAAAACCCTTTTTCGTGCATCTATACAGGCGTACTGGACATGTCTGGTGCAAATTTAGTTGAAATCGATCGAATAGTTTTCTCTCTAGCTTTGTCTACATACAGACATACATACAGACATACATACATACATACAGACATACAGACATACAGACATACAGACAGACATTTTGTAAAAACCACTTTTTTGGACTCAGGGGGTCCCAAAACGGATATTTCCACAAAAATCTCAACATCGATTTTTTTTGCGATCACTATACTTTCTCTATACTATAGTATAGTGAGAAAGTAAATAAACGGTACCAGGAACTGGCACATACTTTCTCACAAATACATTTAAATTACTAAACAGATTCACTGTGACTTGTAGGGTGGGGTAGGAGAGTATTTTATTAAAGTTGGAGATTAACTAATAAATATTATTATTATTATTATCATCTAGAGAGAAAACTATTCGATAGATTTCGAAAAAATTTGCACCAAACACGTCAATTAGGTCTTCATAGATGCACGAAAAATGGTTTTGAAATTTTTTTAAAACAACCCGCTTTATGGCCAAAAAACCCCCAAAAACAGTTATTATTATTATTATTATTAGCTAAACGAGAATTTTTAGAAAGATGTGGGTTTCTGTATATGGTAGGGCACATTAAAGGCTACAAATAAGCCAAATTTTATCAAAATCGTTAGGGCCGTTTTTTAATAAAAAAATAATAACTGATTTTTTGGGGGTTTTTTGGCAAATAAGGGGGTTGTTTTTCAAAATTGTTCAAAACCCTTTTTCGTGCATCTATACAGGCGTACTGGTCATGTCTGGTGCAAATTTGGTTGAAATCAATCGAATAGTTTTCTCTCTAGCTTTGTATACTTTTATTAAAGTAGGCGATTAACTAATAAATATTATTATTATTATTAGCTAGAGAGAAAACTATTCGATCGATTTCAAACAAATTTGCACCAAACACGTCAATTAGGTCTTTATAGATGCACGTAAAAAGGTTTTGAAAAATTTTGAAAAATAACCCCCTTTATGGCCAAAAAAACCCCAAAAATCAGTTATTATTATTATTATTAGCTAAACGAGAATTTTTAGAAAGATGCGGGTTTTTGTATATGGTAGGGCACATTAAAGGCTACAAATAAGCCTAATTTTATCAAAATCGTTAGAGCCGTTTTTTTATAAAAAAAATAATAACTGTATTTTTGGGGGTTTTTTTGCCAAAAAGGGGGTTGTTTTTCAAAATTGTTCAAAACCCTTTTTCGTGCATCTATACAGGCGTACTGGTCATGTCTGGTGCAAATTTGGTTGAAATCGATAGAATAGTTTTCTCTCTAGCCTTGTCTACATACAGACATACATACAGACATACAGACATACATACATACATACATACATACAGACAGACATTTTGTAAAAACCACTTTTTTGCACTCAGGGGGTCCCAAAACGGATATTTCCACAAAAATCTCAACATCGATTTTTTTTTGCGATCACTATACTTTCTCTATACTATAGTATAGTGAGAAAGTAAAAGGTATCTTTAATTTTGTTGTTAAAATTTACGGGTTTTGAGGAATTTAATTTTGAAATTATCGAACAGCCGCCATTTTTAAACGTACAATTGGATTAATTTTTTTTTTTTTTTAAATATCCTAATCATTGTTGGGTTAAACTTCATGCCAAGTTTGAACTCAATATGTCAAAAATTTCTCTAGATATAAATAACATTATTTTGTACAAAAAACAAAATATCGTATATCTGGAAGCTTTTTCGGACCTATGTTTATAAGAACTTTTTTTCTTCCGAAAGATTGTCGCATAGTTCTGAATCACCCTGTATATTGGCTTTAATGCTTTAATCACAATCCGAAGGAATATTTAGGGGATTCGTCTCCTCCATTATTGTGACTACAACTTTCCCGCCACGCGGCCTGTCAATCAAAACCCACTCTCAACCCTCAAAGGCACAATAGAGTCATGATACTCCGTAACGATCTCGTTTCGTTATTTTCGATGACAGGATAGGTCCTTTTAATTTAAAAAGACTTATGTCTTGTTCGTAAAGTTATACTCCAACAATCTGCTTTAGCCATACTATTAGTTCATCAGGTCCCTATTTAGTTCATACCATACTAAATCTTCACTGGCCACCTGAAGGAGTGTCAAAACATATTTTTAGTCGGTAAGCTATAGCACAATTAAACTATATTCTACACGGATTTATACCTTGACTAGACTCAGCAAGTAGAACTTTCCACCAAGCCAAGCCGAAGAATTGACGTATGGTTCTGATGATTATACTATATCTTCTCAGTGGTTGGGGTTGCTTAATCGCTTATTAGTACAGAAGAATATGTTACAATGTCTGCAGAGTGTGGCAAAGTGTAAGTTTTTATCTGAAGAGGTATTACTCTATTACAAAATGCTCTGCATGAGCATCAAAAGTCTCCTGGAATGTACATATATATACGCAATTAGTTTGAGCCTGGGTTTATATTAAGTTACGCTGTGACTGAACAGTTTTTACATTGGGCACTGTTGTGATTCTCTGTATAAAATTAAATTTGTTAAAGCTATGGTTCGACAGAATCCGGAATTTACGG
The DNA here is from genome assembly GCA_018207615.1 of Philaenus spumarius. NCBI lineage: Eukaryota > Metazoa > Arthropoda > Insecta > Hemiptera > Aphrophoridae > Philaenus > Philaenus spumarius. The sequence continues at coordinate 186,938 of JAGFPH010001072.1, forward strand.
CGTTCTGTGCGACATTTCCCGCCGAGTAATTATAACGACACTGGTTCAATGGAGTTCCTTGTGACCGGTTCCACGCAAGGGCGGATCTAGCCGGTTTGGATGGGGGGGGGGCGGTCGCTCATGTGGGGGGGGGGGGAATAGAATAATTTTTATAATATAGTGCTTGAAAACTCCTTTTTCACGAGCAGCCATTTTGAATAGGAATTAAGGAATATATGCTTTAAGAAAAAATGAAATTTTATTATAACATATTGTAAATAATAAAATCATAGAATTAAACTGTATACTTGAACATTTCAAATAGTCTTATTCTATCAAATTATTTCTCTTTGCTTCATTAAATTAGATCAACTAAACAAAACTCTCACAAACGTATAGTATACAGTTCCAGCCAGACGCTGTAGAAAATGAGAAAATGTAAGGGGATTGAAGAAATGTACGTATTTCTCAAAAATACCCAAATAGCCTCACTAAATCAGGTTTTCCTTTCATCAAACGAAAATTTAGAACTTGTACTTCAAATCGATATAAAAATCATTATACAAAAATGTATCGATTGCAAAATGTGCTTTCTCATTGGTTGAAAAACTATAATTGCAAGGCTTTACAGAAACTTCATATCCAAGAAACTATAAGAGTGACGAATGATTGGAAGATCGTGGTAGAAAGTTCAAATATTGTCGAATCCAATGGTGTCCAACTTATCTTCTTCTCAAAACAAGTCTGTCCATCTATTACGTGCCTTTAAAAAATTACGAGTTTGAATCATTTCCTTGTGCTTTCTCGCAACGGCACCAGTTGATTTAGACATCTGCAATTTTACAACGATGATTACATAAAATTATGTAAATATAAGTTTTATCACAAATTTGTGAATACAAAAATTAAAGTTTAAAACATTTCCTTTCCAATGGTTTTTGTTTGATTGAGATTGGATAATATTTAGTGGGTTACATTATTCGATTGTATTGTTGTAGACTCCTCAAATGAGCAGTCTGTCACGTAGAGGGTTAAACAATAGTTACAATAACCCAAAGGTAGGGGCTGCAGCCCTCATAGCCCCCCCCCCCCCCTGGATCCGCCAATGGTTCCACTGACGTGCGTTTACGCGACCAGAATGTTCGGTTCCGGACGGCGGACAAATCATATTGGTCTGAGAGCAGAGCCAGTCTGTAATCCTCCAGGCGGAGAGTAGCTATTTACTATTGTGACTGGGAAGTTATTGCAATTTTATTATGTGTAGGGCATCAAAGAGAAATGTTGATGAACGAAAAAAAATATTAATTTAAAATTTGTTATAGTATAAGTTTTGAAAAATATTTTTTTAAATATAACCTCATAACTTTTTTCCTGGGAACAAACAGCACATGATTTCCTTACCCAAGAAGTTTTTTATATTATTGGCTACAAAATATTAAAAACATTATTCAAATTCTTATAAATATCACTCCTATCACTTTGGGTTGGCACTAATACAAACGATCGACAACATCATCATCAATATCATCATAAAGCATCAAAACAACGAGGGCTTTCCTCTTACTATCCCTACTCGTCATTAGTTTGGACACAAATGAATCTCCACAACGTTATTTACTCAGTCAGAGGAACCAGCTCTCCAGATTTTACGCGGCGGAAAATTTCGCACCGCACGCCGTATATTCCGGAGCCTGTTTAACCATAGTTTTATAGTAACAATACTAAAACAGTAATACAAATCTAACACTTAAGGCTCAGCAGGAGTGAAAAAATATTTCTGAGTTGACCGCAGCTCTCCAAGTGGCACAGATATACACTACTAGAATTGAGTTTGTTATTTTTCATTCTTCCGCCAGCAAATATAGGGCAGTTTCATAAAGGCGGAAAATAGAGTGTTACAGACGTAACCCTGACTGTAAACATACTGTAATGTGCATGCATGACAATGTATGGTAGTATGTGTTATTAAACACAGCTTTCCCTCACACATTGTTTTCTAGTATTCCTCTGCAAGCAACAAATTGATGTGATAACCACCAGAGTGCAGGCTAAACACTCGAGTAGAAACACAAATTCGGAGCGTACATACTTCCATAATACCGTGGATGTTTTCGTCATAAATTATCCAAAATTATTGAAATTACTTTTATTTGAAATGTAATTGAACTTCGAATGTGGTGATCTTTTTACATTTTGGTATTTACATTATTGAATAAGGAAACAAATAGCAAACTTTGATTTTGAGTTAAGTCAAAGAACAAATTTAGTTAAAAACTACAGTAATTTTAAAAACTAAAAGACTTCCACATTCGGACTGTCATAACCTTAAAAATGACATATTCAGAATAGTTTTCAGATCATTATTACTCCAGTAATCTTATTACCCGTTTAACATTGCTCTTATGGTAGTTGAAATTCAAGATGGTGGCTGGGTCTGCCGAGCCTTAATAGAGTGACGAGCATGAATGTGGATATGTATTAATTCATGGTTTAGGTGTTTAACCTTTTCTACTGTATTGTTATTTCCTCTTAATAGGGGCATATTTTTATTTATTTATTTTAGTAATTTAAATCCACAGTTTTCTTTTAATTATGACTCTATTTGAATACATTTTTCAAAGTTTTAAATATTTTATATTTTGAGTTGGTAACTATATCGTTTGCATAATGATGTTATCTATAGTCTATACTAAGGCCCGACTACACGTCAACGATACATCGTAAACATTTGACTTGCACAAACCATATCGTTACGATATATCGAACGTGTGGACGAGAATCGCTACAACTTACTGGAGTTGGAGTGAGGTTGGAAGGTTGATAAAAATTGCCTCAATCAGGCAACGATATCGGAAGATTTTAACGTGTAGACGGCGGCTCAAACTTACCGTCCAACTTAACCTAAAAACATTGTTTTCACGTCATAATTTTGTCTTTTTCTTTAAAACTAAATTTATAAATTCCTTATAACACTCTTCAATCATTCTTAAGTAATTCCACCAATCATTGGGTTCATTATGCAATTCTCTCAACAGTCTCACATGGAACAATTTGCTTCTCTTAAGTACCCAAGTTCTTAGTTACCTTCACCACTTAGTTCTTGGTTTTCTTGATTTTTTATTGTTATTCTTGCTAAGCAAATAGCATACAAAAAAAACATAAGTATCTTCTCCATGTCGATTACACTTGAGGCACAGCACTAAAAGTTGGGGTGAAAAGTCGTAGCGTGTGGACAGCACACGTATTGTAACGATTTGTTGGTACAATCATATCGTTACGATATATCGTTGACGTATAGACGGGCCTTAAGAGGAACTGTGTATATGTTTATTATAATTTACCTCGAAACCTACTCTTTTTTATCAGATTTGTATAACATTTTACTGATGTAGTAAGTAAAGACCATTGCGGGGAACTTGGGCTCTTTCATCGTGCTTATCAGTGATCAGTGACCTCCCGGTCATACTCTTAAGGGGATTCTTGACTGAAAATAGCGTTTTTCTATAATAGGCCTTTTTTTATTTACGAACCATTTTTTTTAAATATTCATTAGAACCTAAAATTTTTTTTACACTTATAGGAATTGGGGGGAAAGTTTTTTTACTCGCCTTTTTGAGATTTCTTTTTTTTTTAGGCAAAAAATATGTTTAAAAAAATCTTTTATAACTTTTTTACTACTGAACCAATTTTGCCGTTTGATATCATGTTTTAAAGTATATAAAAAGCACTAACTTTTGGGTATAGTCATATTCTTATCATTAAAATTTTAGTAGTTATGTTCTTACAAAAATTATATATATCTAAAACAAATTTGTGATTTACAATTTTTTTTAAATACTCTTATATTCGTCCTAGAGGAATAAAAATACACAAAAAGTTGCATTATAAGCTACTGAAGATGTGGTAAAAAGTTCATCACTGTAGCTTTAGCAGTTAAAAAGTTATAAGAACTTTTGTGTAAAAAATATCAAAGTTGAAAAGTTGTGGGAAATCGTGTTTAAAGATTCCATTAGTTATTTTAGCAGTCATAGAGTTATTTTGCACAACCAGTATTTATAGTCAAGACGTGTTTTACTTAGGCTACATATTGGAGGCATTGAAAGCCTAATAATAAACATTGTTGTCCTTCTTTGCAATTACTTTAAAAAAATAAAAAGTCTTATTAGTCCAAATAGCAAACATAAAGAAGTTCAACTCGACCAATAGTAGGTGCACGCATTGCTTTGAATACATTTTTCACACTGATATAAAGAACTTTTGTGGTATATGTTATGTTTTTCTTAAACAACAATTTCAGTTTAACATCGTTGTCACGTATCTGACGATGAACGTATAACAGTCGAAACTAGTTATCCATCCAGATAATACTTTGGATTGTCTGACGAAGTGAATTGAGGTATTTCAACCTTTATATACAGGGTGTCTTTTAAATAGGCCACCATTGGTATCTTGTAAACTATAAATCTGACAGCAACTTTAAATGAGAAACCTTTCCTTGTGTTTTGAGAAACTAACTAAAAATATTTGTAAATGACCGATAGTTTCCAACATGGTGGCCAACTTTTGAATGTTTTATGAAACACCCTATATTTTATGATGATTTTAGATTTTACAAGTTATTTTAAGACTTTTTGTTCTTGGTGTTTTTTTGATACGACTAACCTTTTAAAAGTTAGAGGAGTATGAGTTTAAAAAAAGCCCTATCTAAGCGGAAGATATTTTTGTATGGAAACGTTTTGAACTAATGAAAACGCTCTCAACACTAATGAAGCATTGTTTAGACAAACAAATAACTTTTTAAAATCAACAAATACTTTTTTTTTTTGTTAATTTTGTAAAACCATAATGCAGACGAATTAAGTGACAAAACTACAGATTTTTATAAATATCTGCTGATTCAGAATCCAGAATTCAGTAAAATCCAAAATCATCATAAAATATAGGGTGTTTCAAAAGAAATTCCAAAGTTGACTGCCATATTCGAAAATGGCGGCCATTTACAAACTACAGTATATATTTTTTAATTTCTCAAAAAACAAGGAAAGGTTCCCCATTTAAAGTTAGCTGTCAGATTTATAGTTTACAAGATACCAATGGTGGCTCATTTAAAAAAAACACCCTGTGTAGGCCTACATTAATCTCTCTATATATATATATAATCCAAATACCACTCACTGACTCACTCATCACAAAATCTCAAAAACCACCGATCGGATTGGAATGAAATTTGGTATGTAGCTTCCACTAGGGCCCTAGGTGCTCGCTAAGAAAGGTTTTCAAATAATGCGAAATTTTAGGGGGTGGGTTCGGGGGGGTCAAAGTTACTAAAAATCCCCATAAGAAATACATAGTGTAATATAGTTTTTTAAATTAATATACATTTAACTTTGATTTGTCTATCCGTGCAAAGCTATATCGGGCAGCTAGTTAAGTACACAATCCAGGAGGCTACACTTGCATTATGTCTAAACATAATCTATATAAAACTACGATATTTAACCTAAAAAATTATAAAAATAAAAATAAATTAGCTTCGTAACAACGTTACATTTTTGTACATACGAAAAAAAAATAAACGCAAAAAACAAACAAAATTAAATGATTAACTGTATATACCGCTCTAAAACTACAGTTCCGATTTCAGAAATGTTCAGATTCAAATACTGTTAAAACAAATGTGTAACCATTGGCGGATCCTTTGGGTTATTATAATTTTTGTTTGACCCTCTAATTAGTAGACTGCTCAATTGAGTAGTTTCAGACAACACTAATAATGTCACCCACTAAATAATATCTGATCTCAATAAAACCAAAACAATTGGAAAGAAAATGTTTTAAACTTAAATATTTGTATTCGCAAATTAGTTTAAAAAAGTATATTTACAAATGTAGTCGCCGTTGTAAAATTTTAGTTGTCTAAATCAACTGGTGCCGGCGAGAAAGCACAAGGAAACGACTCAAACTCGTAATTTAAACATAAGCATTAGACAGACTTGTTTTGAGAAGAAGATAAGGACACTTTGAACTTTCTAACACGGTCTTTTTCTTGTAAATTATTGTCACCTCTCATTCATCACTCTTATAGTGTCTTAGTTATGAAGTTTTCTGTAAACCCTCGCAATTATAGTTTTTCAACCAATGAGAAGTACATTTTGCAATCGATATATCTATTACAAATCGATATATTTGTATAATGATTTTTATATCGATTTGGAGTGCAAGTTCTATATTTTCGTTTGATTTAAGGAAAACCTGATTTAGTTTTCCAAGGCTATTGGGATATTTCTGTGAAATATGTACGTATAACGAACGCCCTAGGCGCGTTAGCAGTTACCTTTTCCCATTGTCTACAGCGTCTGGCTGGAACAGTATACTATACGTTTGTGAGAGTTTTGTTTGGTTGTTCTAATTTAGTGAAACAAAGTGAAATAAATTTATAGAATAAGGCCATTTAAGATTGCAAGTATACAGTACAATTCTGTGATTTATGCTTTACAATTATAGTAAAAATTTATTATTTTTGGGTAAAGCATATATATTCCTTAATTCCTACTCAAAATGGGTGCTCGTGAAATAGTCTAAAAAGATGTTTTCAAGCACTGTATTCCAAAAAATTATTCTATTCCCCGCCGGATAGGAGACAGCCCCCCTTTGAAAACCGGCAAGATCCGCCCATGTTCGTAACTGAGGTAAATAAATTAGGTTGTAATCGAAAATTTTTCAGTTGCGTAAAACAAATAGCTTACACATCATCTATCAACATTGTTACTGACAAAAAAAATAGGTTGTCCCTGACAAACATTTTATCCATAATATATCTAGGAAATTTGGGGTTGACTCTAGATATTCTTCACACTAGTTAAGTGTTAATCTAATTTTTATAAAACTTAGCACAGCCCCCCCCCCCCCCACAATCTTTTACCTACTTATCAACAAAAACTGCTCGAAATTGGCATCATTGGTTCTCCAGTTATAAAATAGCACACAGATATAGAGAAGTCATTCAGTACTATGGTCATACTATGGTCATTCAGTAGGTGGAAGCATAAATCGCAAATAAAAGACTTATCCAGGGAGCCCACTCCCACGTGGAGTCTTATGCCCAGACCTGTAAACTAACAGACACCAATATTCCCCTAGTTACAACTGTTATAACGTTACCAATTTTCTAAGGTAGGGATGAAGGGAAAGGCTGTTGTCTACTTCCAGTGGATTATTTGGCCATTTGTGTTTCAATCAAACTAATGAGAAACAGTCTTATTACAATCTTATTACAGTAAAACATCTGTGTAGTATTTATTTTATCATATTACTTTTAAAAAAATTATTATTTCCTAGCTAGGGAAGGGTTCCTTATTTTTAATACTAGCGAAGATAGGTATGACAGCTGGCTATAATATACCTAGTTAATTTTGAAAGAAGAATTTTACTGTAGTTTCTTTCGAATAATTCATCTTGAAAGAGAAGGCTGGCAATGCACTTTAAAAAAAGACATAATATATTTCCTGGTTTCAATTTCTACATAATCATAAGGATATCCAGCTCCTATGATACTATGGTAACATTATCCTACTTAATCGTTTTTTGTGTATGAATTAAAAAATATTTTATATTAACGACATAAAGAAGTCAATTGAAATTTCATGCTTTTCAAATGTTATTCTTCCCCGCACAACCACTTCATCGCAGCCCCAAAATGTCTAGTTAAACTTAAAACATCATTAATTCCGTTAACTTATTAGATACCCCGCATTGACAATTGAACAAGCCGAGCGAGTTCTTCTTTATTTGCATTCGTGTTCTAATCTGGTGCACGGTTCGACGGCCAGAAGGGATGATTGCAAGGGTGGCGCCAGAAATTGAGAAGCGTCACGTTCAATATGGCCGACGCCAATTTGTTGCGAAAACGTTTCTTCGCCTTGCCGTTCGACAGATGCTTCTTTGTAAATGAAAATCTGTGAGGGCGTTGAACCAGCAGACGATCCACGCCTGACCGAAAATAATCATTGTATTAAGTGTATCGCAAACAATTACAGGGTAGACAATCAACTCAACAAGGAAATATACATCTATGCAGTATTAAAAAGAATAACCATTTGAAAGTGCGTGTGTTTGTGTGTAATGGTTTAACTAACAACCTACATAGCCGAAATGTACGATAATGTATTCGTATTCGCATGATTTATATATCAATTAATCATTCTGATTGACTATAACAGTTTTCATAGCAGCAATGATAATAGAGAACGCCAGTAAAAGTAAAGTATTATCAACTGACACTTCGCGGTAACATGTGACTACTACATCGGGTCTTTTTTAGAAGAGGACTGCCAGTCTAAAACAAATTTATATAGAATCAGGGTAACAAAAACTAACGAAATTGTTAACTAGTATACATATATTGAAGTAAAATAACACATTCTGAATTACTTAACTGTACTTTTTTTTAAATATATAAATTTGTAACATCAATTAAGTTATTAGCCGAATTTTTGAAGAAATTAAGAGCTATTTCACTCGACCCAACTTGAAAACTGTTGGTCGGAGGAGGTTAGGACCTCGTTTCCATAAGTTTCAGACCATTTGGAGACGATACAAAAAAATCATTAATTTATATATATGTTTTATTCCCGGATTGATAAGAGGTACTAAATATGGTTCAAAATTGTAGATTTTTTGGTGAAAGGGTCTTAGTAGGAATTTTCTGGTACACTTTTTTGTTTGTTTATACCGTTTAATCGTTTTTGGGTTGGGATTTGAAGAGTATATAAGCCCGAGTACATTTTGTGAGTTATATCACTCGAAAGGCAATTAAATTTACTATAATCCTGTGCAAAGGTATTTTTGGCACTTCCCGGAAAAAAGAACAAAATTCATACGATACTCCTGATAAATGATGTTTTTCACTATCCATGTAAGATAATTGCGCAATTTCTACCACTCATAAGCCCGAGTACAATTTGTGAGCTAAATCATTCGAAAGGCAATTAAATTTACTATAATCCTGTGCAAAGGTTTTTTTGGTAGTTCCCGGAACAAAATGCATACGATACTCCCGATAAATGCTGTTTTTAACTATCCATGTAAGATAATTGCGCAATTTCTACCACTCATAAATCCGAGTACAATTTGTGAGCTAAATCATTCGAAAGGCAATTAAATTTACTATAATTCTGTGCAAAGGTATTTTTGGTAGGCCTACGTACAGTTTCCGGAATAAGGACCAAAGTTCATAGTAAACTCTCAGTATTTAACACTAGTTATTCCCGGATAAGAAAATTCTGCCGTAGTAATGCGGCAGTGCTGTTACGGGTTTTTTATATAACAGAAATGCAAGCATTTAAAAAAATAGCCTGAAGTTCTAACTTTAGTCACGGTGTTTAATTAGGTTATTTTTTATAAGATAAATGCTAGCATTTAAAACAAAACTAGCTAGAAGTTCTAACTTATAGTCTTTAGTCACAGTATGTTTACCTGCATTCAACATTCATGGCGGTCCTCTTCTAAAAAAGACCCATATCAGATGAAACAGGTGATTTTATACTATACTTTCTTGTTAAAATTATACTAGCTGATCTTTATGTTTTAAAAAATCACCCTCAAATTAATGACTGTGTTGTTACTTTTTCGCCGGCGGCCTTTGATCAGTTTTGACTTTTTCCGATTTTCCCTTAGGTGAGTATATACTCTACGTACTGGCAATGCCAAGTCAACCGGGGTAACTTTGTACCACTTTTTATAGCATTTTGTAGGGTATTAGAACAGGATCAACCAATAAAGACTTTTAGGTGGTATTTTATTGTACAAATACACTTGTAGACTGGTTTAATAATATTTAAAAGTCATGGAATGTATTAAAGTATTTTACTTTTAAACGTGGTACAAAGTTACACCCTGAACGAGGGTAATTTTGTACCACTCCGTGAAATTCAACATAAAACACCTTATAACTTAGTTTTAAATAAAGTGGGGTAACTTTAGTCCAGTAAACTGAGTACTTTGAAGTAGAAATAATAGGCTACTGAAAATGATATCTCAAATTACCAAACTTTTACGACATGTATTATTTATATTAGAGTTTTTCTTTCGCCCTTTTTTGTTTTTTCAACATGGAATTTAAAATTATAGTTTTTAATAGGAAACATAAATAATTGCATATGTTTTATTCTTAAAAATTACAAGCCTATATTTTACTTTATTACAGTATCAAGGTCGCATATTTTTTTCATTTTGTAATGAGTGAAATAGTGTAATGAGTCACATTTACATATGTCGTACTTTCGCATATGTTTTTTGTAATTAAAGTTAAAAAACACATAAAATAGTCACTAAAATTAATATTCATCTTCTGAGTATAACATTCTCTCTTTTACATCATACATTCCTCGTTTTTTTATTACAACAACGTTTTCTTCACTAATTCTTTTCATAATCTTCTCTCGTTTGGACCAAACTTCATCACTTTTTTCTGGCCACACCCATTTCTTCCCCTTCCTTAACATACATGAAACTTTGTAAACTGGTGGTGAGTCAGTAAATAAATTGATTTCTTTTAGTTTGCTTGGAAATAATTTAGTTTCATAAGACACAACGACACAATCGTAAACTTAGTCAACGATATTTTCATCGCCGTTTATTTTTATAGGGATTGCCTCACAAGCTGGTGCAAGATATTCAAATGGTGAGTCTAAGTTAGATGTGGATGGTGTTTCAATAAATGTAGAGCTGAGTTCTAAGTCTAGATCAGGTCTCAGTGTTCTAACCGAAGAAACTCCTCTTCTAAATCCTCCTCGCGTCTTTGGCCCTTTTCTTCCTCGTGAGACAGTGGATTCCCGTGCATCTGCCTTTTCTGCTTTTAATCAAGCTTTTTCCTCTTTCTCTTTTGTTTTATTGTAAATTTCTTATTGTTTAAGGTCATAAAATGCTTGAACTGAAACACTCTTCCCAGATTCGACTGGAAGCTTGAAACTTCTTTGAGTTTTCACATGTAGCCTAAATCTGTTCTTCTCACACTTTCAATATATTTAATAAACTCTTGATCAACGTTTAGTACTGTTTCTTTGGTTTGATTTTTGGCATATAAAGGAAGGGCATCTTTAACCTTTTTGACTGTTAAGATGATACAGCCCAGCAGTCTGGAAGCCTTTAGCTACTATTTCTCTTACATCGTTACTTCTATTGAGAGTTTCTCGTACCAAACTTACGAAAGTACCTTTTGGAAGCGAAATCTTCTTCTTCTTCTCATTCACTTTCCCTCTCCATTCTGAGAGAACTGACCTCCATTCCAAAAAATTAATGAGGCAAAGTAAGTCAAATCTAAGGGTTGCTTCAAGTGTGTTGCGTTTGGTGAAAAATATAAAAACTCAATGTTTGCTTCTGCACAAATTTTTAAAGCCTTAATGGAGATATTTGCAGAAAGATTGTCACATGTTAGAACTATTTTACCTGGTGAGCAGTTTCTCTTTATATACGGTAAAAATGATACCTAAGCCAATCTTCAAAAACGGTTTGCTCAATCCAACCGCTTTGGGATATATTCATTTTACTCACAGGGGGGGGGGGGGCATCTACTAACCACTGAGTACATCTTCGTTTAGCTTTAAATATGAAATATGGTGGTAACATATCACCTTCTGCGTGCCCGCAAAAGAACCACTGTGCAGCAAGTTTTTGTTTCGTTCAACATTTTTTCAGGGTGGCGAAGTTTCCTTGGAAACAAGAGTTTTTTTGATTGAGGATTGTCGTGAATACCAGTTTCATCAAAATTAAAAATATTACCCGGTAAAACACCTTCAATTTTATTTTCAAAGTTAATAAAGAAATTATTTCCAGTGTTATCATCTACAGCAGCTCGTTTTTGGGAAATATTCTTGGCAAAATATTCCGTAACTCCCTTTTGGGTCTCTCCAAAAACAACTTGCTCCAATTAAATCCAGGAAAATTAAAAAAAAAGCAATTTGTTTCTTTGTTGTATCCAAATAGCTTTTGACAATACACCTTAAATCAATCGATGGTAGCCCCATTCTTCCCAGATGAACGCAGTGATGAACACCGGATTGCTCTTCCTCTGCTGATAAAGAAATTGGTCTACCAACCTCACCTGTGTGTTTATTGTTCATTTTATTGATCAAAGTCTGCCTTGGAATTTCGTATTTGATTGCAGCTGCTCATTGGCTAATGCATGAATTCTTATGTCCTCTACTGCCTTTAAAATTTGTTCTTCGGTGTAACGGGTTTTTGTACCATATGTCTTGTTTTTAGTCTTCTTTTAGGAGTCCTTGGCATTGCAACTGTAACAACACAACATAATTAGCCCTAATTACATACTTGGTATTAAAAAAAGGGCTATACATATTTGGTATTAGCCCTGCAAATTAAAAATTATTTTAAAGTATCACTACATAATATCTATGAAATTTAGCTCAGTTAGTATAGAATGAATACAGTTGTAGGCTTACTGCAAGAACCGTATTTCAATATCCATCCAATTTTCTGTTCACTTTGTTTAGGATTATATTTACCAATTCTGATTAAATCATCAGTCTACCTTATCAAAATTAATTCAACAATACTTAAAAACGAATAAACCCAAATTATTTATTATTACATTGGAAAAATCTATGTGGTATTCTGCCTACGCTAACTTTGGACCACTAAAAGGCCAACATTGTACCGGTACAAAGTTACCCCAAAAGCATGGAGTTTCTGAGGTTATGATATAGTTTGCTTTACATATTTAGAAGTATATAATGCATATTGAATGTGTTGACATGATTAAATAGTTCAAAAAACAAAGAATCGTAATATTTAATAGACAATTTAGTTGGATATAAGTTAATACTTACTTTTCAAAGTTGAAAATCGTATTCAAAAGGGTTTCTGTAAGACTAACTTTTTTCTATCAAGGTGGGCTGCAGCAGAAGAGCTGTATAACCTGTGAGTCTTTACATAGAGCAAACAGCATAGGCAACCTACTTATGAGTGTAAAAAAGGACGTACAACTTTTAATAACACGTGATATATGTGAAAATGAAACGAAACACACAAAGTTGTACAAATTTACCCTTGGTGGTACAAAGTTACTTATTTGTCTTCCTCTCGTCCTTACGCCATTCACATTTCTCCCTAGCAATTTTTATTCAACTTTCCCACAATATTCCTTATCACCAACTAATTATCTAGATACTAGTGATATCTGCATGCCTGAATTTCAGCATTTGCTAAGAATCTCCACTCTCATCTCATTTGTGCCAAACACTGCGTCAAATTTCTTTAATTTTAAATATTTTTAAGGTATTTACATTTTAATATTTTCAGCATCAATAATTTTACCACTTTCACTTGATCAAAGGCTCTTATATTTTTAATTTAATAGATTTTTTTAACTTTTGATTTTAATAATTTTAAATTAGAAAATGCTTTGCTCCTATTCATACTTAAGACTAATATTATTCTTTTTAAATCGGCCTATTCGTACATAATTTATAGTCATAAGTTAGGAAATGGTTTGTATACGTTTCATACCCTTAAGGCTGCTGGCAGTAATCCTGCACGAAGCACACGCTTGCAAATTCTGCACTGAAGCATAGCATATTATACGAGTATATAATATAACCTCATTTATTTCCCTTGTAATCCAACCTGTCAGGCAACGGCACCAACACGTTATTACAACTAAATAATATTCTCAAAGCCATCCTACGTTCTCCCTTCGCTATTTGAACGGTTCAGTAAAACCTAAAAGGGTTTCGTGTAACTCTGACAAAGGGAAAACTTGTGAAATCACTGATGCAAACTCGGCGTCATATCTGTGAGTCAGTTGCAGACTATACGATGCCTCGAGCTTCTAACGCGTCGCATCACAGATCAAAGAGAAACCAGACAATCTGTGGTTAGCCCGCAGCTACTGCGGCTACAGATCTTACACCCGTTATTAACACCTTCAAAGCCAATATCACCCTCTACATATTGAATCTTTTCCAACGTGTAAACAACAATGTTATTGCGGGAACACTTTGATATCGGGTTTAAATCGTATTTGTTTAACCTTTCTTTGTGTAGATGTTATTTTAGCGGTGACAACAATTTCAAGTAATCCGTTCTTTACGAATCTTCAGCTTGGAGGAACAAACTGATTTGGAACTTGCTTTATTTAGCTATTGCAAAACAGTAATGACACGAAATTTTACTGAAGTGAAGCTTTATCTTCTTCTTTTTTTACTTAAGACAGTTTTAAACAATCTCACAAAGTTTGATAACCCGAATTAAATTTTATTTTTTAAACACAGATTTATTTTAAAAATTTGACAATGATAAAAACGATATCTATAAATATAGATGTGTTATCTAGTATCCTTATTTCCATAAGATACACATTGAATTAATTGTAAATATTTTTCCTTCAATCCATTAGTTTGATTGTCCAAATAATCAAAACATAGGAATTATATACATTTCATAAATCTCCACAATCGCCATTATATATTTTGTATCATTTTATTTATATTATTACACCAAAAACGTGATTTTAAAACTTCTATATTCGAGATACAGCAAAGATTATAATACGAGATATTTCATCCCGAATATTTATGTGGATAAAGACGATGGACAGTACAATATACTATTGCAATAAGTTACCCAGGAGAGATGATAAAACTATGATCAATTTAAAATTACTGTATCTCGAGAACTGTTTGAGTTAAATCAATGATTTAAATATGAGCATCTAAATTCCGTCCCTGGTATGTACGTTGGCGTGCGATACACGCAGTGGTCTCTCCTAGTATAATTGTATAGTTACGATCTCTACTGTACATCAAAAATCTATATTTTAAATACAGTTTTATTCCAGTAGTCCTAAATTTGTTTGCAGTAGTCCTAAATTTGAACAGTTTTATTACAGTAGTTCAAAATTTAAACAGTTTTATTGCAGTAGTGCTAAATTTGATTGCAGTAGTCTTAAATGTCAACAGTTTTTATGCAATAGTCTAAATTCGAACAGTTTTATTGCAATAGTCCTAAATTTAAACAATTTATTCAAGTAGTCCTAAATTTAATTACAGTAGTCCTAAATTTAAACAGTTTTATTTCAGCAGTTCTAAATTTGATTGCAGTAGTCCTAAATTTGAACAGTTTTATTGCATTAGTCCTAAATTTAAACAGTTTTATTGTAGTAGTAATAAATTTGATAAGTTTTATTGCATAAGTCATAAATTTGAACAGTTTTATTGCAGTAGTAATAAATTTAAACAGTTTTATTCCAGTAGTCTTAAATTTGATTTCAGGAGTCCTACATTTTTGAACAGTTTCATTGCAGTAGTCCTAAATTTAAACAGTTTTATTGCAGTAGTCATACAATTTGACTGCAGTAGTCGTAAATTTTGAACAGTTTTATTGCTGTAGTCTTAAATTTGATTGCAGTAGTCCTAAATTTGATTACAGTAGGCCTAAATTTGAACAGTTTTATTGAAGTAATCCTAAATTTAAATAAACGTCAAATAAAAAAAATATAGGGTTTTCTGCAACCTATATATTATGTTTCTAAAAAATTTAGCAAATATTGTTTTATTTAATGTTGTTTTAATAATATCACAACTAGAATAGTTAATCTGTTTCCGAATGATATTAAAACAGTTTAAACAAATAATAATTTGAAGAAAGTGTTTGCTAGAACTGCTTCATGTGGATTTGTTTTAGAAAATTCAAAATTTTAAATCTTCGCAAATAAATTATGCATTATAAGAAACGCATTTGAATTCAACGCATGTCCATTTCAGTTCTGATATATGAAGTTGATAACAGATGTTCAATATCAGCTGTTGATGATTCTCATTGTTCAAATTGTTGTTAACGAGAGCCCTCTGTTTATTAGGCTACAAATTCCTAAAGTACTGTGTTTAATGTTTTTATATTTTAAAATGGCTGCCAACTTAAAAATTTTGTGTAACACTATATAATATGTTTTTTGATGATTTTGGATTTTACTGAATTCTGGACTGTGAATCAGCTGATATTGAACATCTGTTATCAATTTCATTTTTCATATGTGACAAATTTGTAGTTTTGTCACTTAATTCCTCTGTATTATGGTTTTAAGAAATAAAAAAAAGTATTTGTTGATTTTAAAAAGTTATTTGTTTGTCTAAAAAATGCTTTATTAGTGTTAAGAGCAGTTTCGAAAAGTTTCCATACCAAAATATCATCCGCTCAGTTAGGGTGTTTTTAAAGCTTTATACCCCTCTAACTTTTAAATGGTTAGTCGTAACTTAAAAAAAAAAACAAGAACAAAGAAGTCTTAAAATAACTTGTAAAACCCGAAATCGTCATAAAAATACAGTGTTCCATAAGAAATTCGAAAGTTGTTCACCATATCGAAAAATGTTTCAAATTTTTAAAATTTCAAATTTGTAATTTTATTGGTCACTAAAAAGTAGGTGAAGTGCCCTATGTAAAGTTTGCTGTAAATCTTGTACGTTTGGAGATCTCAATGGTGGCCCATGCAGTTAAAATGGACATTCTGTATTTCAGGGTGATTCAAGAAGAAACGGAAAACTTTCAGGGCTTGTTCTACTAGTGAAAATAAAGAAAAAAGTTCCTATAAACATTGGTTCGGAAATGCTTCGTTTTACAGATATAGGCCCCCTACTCCTTTTTTTACTAAATAATTCATATCTAGAGAAATGTTTGACTGATTGAATTCTAACTTGGCATGAAGTTTAACCTAACAATGATATGTTTTAAGAAGAATAAGCTATTATATCCAGTCATGCGTTTCAAAATGGTGGCTGTCTGAAAATCATTTTTTTATCCTACACAGCATAAATTTGTACATTTATTTCTTACAACATACATAGAAAAAGTATCATATAAAGACATTTTGTCGAGTGCTGCTAAGGGGTGAATATGTAGCAACAACCCCTATACAAAAATGTTGATTGTTATATTTTCCTTAAAGCTAGAGAATAAACTCTTAATAAATAAAGGAATTTAAAAATAATAAACCACTATGTTTTATCCTAACTATTATCAAACCTATTATAATTTAATAGTAGGCCTATTTACATAAAATAACCTGTTTGCATTTATAGGCCTATATTAGATAAATAATCTAACGGAATATGAAAGAGAATTACAATTTATAAAATATTTGCACTCAGTTTATGTAACCCGACTGTAAAATTGTTACAAAGTCGAGTTTAGGTTGGGTTTCGCATGATAAAGTGACAAGAGTCAATCCATCATCTGTGTAAGGGTGAAGACGGAGGGATAGGGGATGGCTAACTGGCCTCTTTGTTTCTGGGAGGGTGCGGGGTGTCGGGGCGGAAAGTGTAGAAGGGATGCACAACTTAGCAATTTAAACTTTCGGGTCTCCACTTCTTTTAAAGGATGATTGTTATGAATTCTAAAACCACCACTTTAATGTTAATGTATCGGTGGTCTTGTTTTAATATAAATCTAAAGTCCTGAAACATGAGAGCAATTCATACACCCGAATATCACAGGTAAAGTGTAACTACAGAAACTGTTTCAATATTTTAGAAATTAAGCTGTGAGTTACACTGTATAAAATTAAATTATTGGCATTAATTTAAACTTCTTTAAACAAGTATAAATAAAAAAACGAATTTATGAAAATATTTTGATTGCTTATCACTCACTTTACACCATAATTTTAAGCTCTTTTTGGCCTCTTTAATTAATAGTTATCCACCAACTTTTGAGATGTCTGACAAAAGTTTTCAAATTTCCGATGAACAAAAACTGCTAACATCATATTTACATCATTCAGCACCATTTCCCTCACCCTTAGGCTTATTATTATTAGTTATTTGGACATTTGCCATCATTTGGGTGTTAAAAAATCAATACACAACGTTTCGGGAATATAAATCATCTCACGTTATCAAGTGACTAACAACTAAGGGAACATAAACCTAGAGATCTAGGCCTATGTAAAGAAAACAAGTGAAGCCAAAATGCATTGTTCATAAAGTCCCTTTATCACCCCCTCATTATTTTTGTTACTGAAGATAAATTTTAAAAACTTTGTAAATATCTTGTGTTGATTAAAAGGACAAATTTGTTGACATATCTGACCATCTATGATTTTGGGGGGTTTAGGTGGGTAAGGGTTGTTAACAATTTAAAATATACAGGTAGGTCATGTAATACACAATTGAAAAGTTTATTAAAAGAGAATCACAATGGTGCAAATTAGAGCTTAATATCTTACTTCGTTTCAAGGTAATGGACAATCAAAGTTCTAGAAAATAACATACAACCTACTTATTCCTAATATTAACAAATTAATAACCTGCTTTGATGTTATGATACAATATAATTTTACATAACTTCGTCTTAACTGCATTTTATCTAAACTCTTTTTCATTAAAAACTTGCCTCTAATAAAACTTTCAATGATGTCCATTGCGTAGGGTAGAATTTATATGATTTATGAATCAAGCTTTAAATTTGTATATAAATTCCCCAATATTTACATGTTATACGGCAAATAATTTACATTATAAACTTTTTCAATACTGCGTAAAGGCTCAGGGTTATTTTAAACACAACATGTCTTTTTTGAGCAGGTCAAACGTAACTTGCTTTATAACCAGCTTGTACAAGCAACTTTAAACACGGGTTAGGTGGATGTATCTTATGCAGCTCTGAGGATTTCTAATTTTTTGTTCAAAACGCGTGTCAAATATTATTTACTAGGGGAAATAAATGCTTGCCCCGCACGTCAACCCCGTTGGAACCTTCTATAGACATAATCATGTTATGTTTTGTTTATAATTAAGGTGTAGGGTTAATAATAACCCCAAAACTAAGATGGTAAATAATGTTAAATGTTCAAATAAAATTATTTCGTATATTTTATATAAGCAGTTATAGTAAAGGATAGAGAACCAACAAGGCTCAGGTCTACACTTTAATAAAAACCTAACATAAAAGTTTAATATAATGGAAATATTCTAGCGAACGGCTGTTTTATCTGTTAATTTATTCAATTGGTTACTATGTTAATAAATGTAAATACATGTGTTGGTTCATCAGTCTAGTATTAACCTAAGATTTTTTCCGACTAAATTTATAAATACTGAAATAAAAACTGTTTTTATCAAAATGAATTATAGCCTAAGTTACTCAGGGATAGTGCAGCTTTTTATTAGTAAAACTATTTTTTCAATCGGTTCAATAGTTCCAGAGATTACCCCCTACGTACAAACAAACAAATTTTACTTCTTTATAATATTAATACAGATGAGCATTCTTATTGGTTTTATTTGTCTTATAAAAAATGCAAGCCATTCTCTCAATCCCAGTAATTGACATCTCTCAAAACATTTCCCGTAAATGCAACAAACAAAAACCATCTGAATAAAATAATGCAAGCATATACACAAGCGATGGAAGGGTGCCTTTTCTTTGCTTTACAATATTGACTTAGCAAAACGTGGGTGACAGGTCATGCGGTAAGAAACACAGTTTGGCTCTCCGCGGGGCGAAGGTATATTGGTCTGTTCAAACATCACACCCTCCGTCCATTTCTTTCCCTCTAACAGACAATCTTCGGAGTCTCAGCACGTGTGAATATTACTGATGTTAACTTCTGGAATATTGGTTTTACAAAATGTGTTCTGTGCTCTCTTTCTATCCATATAACGTCCAAACAGTTACCAAACAGACGATGCATTTACCATCGCTTAACATATGTCTGACAGTGACCGCAGCTCTCCAAGTGGCAGAGATGTACACTACTAGCATTTTTCATTCTTCCGCTAGCAAATATAGGGCAGCTTTATAAAGGCGGAATATGTAAACGCACTGCAAAGTGCAATGTGCATGTGTGACAATTTATGGTAGTATGTAGTTCACAGCTTTCTCTCACACATTGAATATATATATTATTGTTCTAGTATTCCTCCGCGAGCATCAACTTGATTGATAACCACTAGAGTGCAGCCTAACACTCGAGTAGGAACACAAATTCGGCGCGTACATGCTTAAACAAAAACTTGGATTTTTTTCGTCACAAATTATCCAAAATTATTGAAATTACTTTTATTTGAAAGGTGATTAAATTTTGAATGTGGTGATCTTTTTACAATTTGCATTATTGCAAGTCAAAGAACAAATTTAGTTAAAAAGAAATTTTTAAAACTAAAAGATATCAAAGTTCGAATTCAGAATAACTTTCTGATAATTATTACTCCAGTAATCTTATTACCCGTTTAACATTGATATTATGGGAGTTGAAATTCAAGATGGTGGCTGGGTCTGCAGAGCCTTAAAAGAAACAACCCCAGCAATTAAATTTTGGTAAAGGGGAACTATTTATACATCACAATTATATATTATACAAATCTAGTAATAATAGCTTATTGTTTTGTACATTTTAAATGAATGAAATGGACATTATGCATCTTTAAGATAATTTAATCATATTGTTTACTAATATAGTAGTGCACACTGGTCTTCCGTGTCCATATTTTATTCAAATAATAAGTAAATAGAATAGTTAAATTAAATTAAGTTATGGGCTTAACTACTGGGAATTTGACACACTATGACTTTGAAATGTACTTGTTTTGTAATTTACTTATTTATAAGTTAAGGTTTTTTTATAAATTAAAATCTAATCAGATTTTAGAAAGCAAATAATAATCTGAACAAATTAGGAGTATAAACAAAACAACTGGCCAAATATCAATTTCTCTGAGATTTTTTCTAACAGAAATCTATTTTAAGAATTCAATGAAAGTTGGTAAATTTATTTTGGTTAATTATCATAAAATGTTTCTTTTTTCGTTTTATATTGAATGACATTGTACATTATATCTTAATAGTAAAGGCAAATAAACCTTTTCTGCACCTATGCAGATCAATCGCAGTCCCACTCATGAACCGAGAGCAATGACCACAGATATTTGCAATTGAATCAATACAAACATTATTGCCAATCTTAATTATTAACATATATGGAGTATAAATCATATTGCTACAAATTATGTTTAGATAATTTATTGATAGATAATTCACTGAAATATTATTTATTATGACAGTGACCATAAAGGGATACCCTCCTTTGATTCTCATGAACTCATTTAATATTGCAACTGGGTCGTATTGCAGGAAAAAAAAGATTATTACCTAATTCCAAAACATCTCAACTAACTGTGTGCATGTTTTGTTTTACATTTTTAATATTCATTGTAAATTTATGCTCTTGTTGCAGGATATGGGAACACACTCTCAGGGATGACAAAAACATCACTGGACCCTCACAGCCATTTGAGGCAACCAGGTAAAATTATTTACTTTTTTGTATTAAGTTTAAGTGATTTTGAATACTTTTTGTAAGAGTGAAAAGGTAAAGTAAGATATAACGACTCAATAATACTAAGTACATTTAATTGCATTTTAATTGCAATATAATTATCTTTACACAGGACGAAGGAGAAATTTTTTTTTCAACCCATTTCTTTTAGGCGACAGGTCTGGTTGTGAAAATCATATTTAAAATTACTCGCAAATACGTTAATAACAGTTACTACAAAGTGTTTTTTGGAACGAAGTTCTTTAACGTGTGTTGCGGTAGGAGTTAACATATAGAAAATGTAATACGTAACGGTAAAAAAATTGTTATTAATTGGTTGCTATGGCAATGACAAATATAAAATACGAGTAACGAAAAAAGCGTTACGAAATTGGTTGCTATGACAATGAATGTAATTACATTCAAGAAACAAGTGTTTTGGTTCATCAATTTAAATTAAGAGACGAGCAGTTCCGTCCGGCGTAATTCAGATATTATCGTCAATAGTTGAAATCCATTCAATAAACATAAAATGTTGGTTCATCAGTCTTTGCCTAGCCTAAAATTATTGTGTGTATATTTAATTTATTTTACCTGCTTTAACGGCAAAATACATACAATCATTCAGTTTAGGCATAAGTAATTTTAAGTCTAGGCCCAACCTAGAATTCTCCGCTCTTGCTTCCAAGCCGCAGATTTAATGTCTTCGTTGACTGAAAACACTTTCAGATTTCTGTGAATGCAGTCCTTATTTAGAAAGTGTTTAATGATTTGAACATTGGTCTTCTCCATAGCGACAGCCCATTCGTCCAAACTGGCTTTAGCACTTGCCTGTAAAATGAGCAACATGTTGTCCATGTCCAGTCTTAGCATGGAAATGTCAACCAAGGAAGCAGTACATTTTCCTATATTTGATATTAAGTTCTTGCCTTTTCTTCTTTACAAGAGCCTTCCAAGTTAATTTCTCATCAAGGAACATTCCCAGGTACTTTACCTCTTTTACTCACAGTACCGTTTCCGCTTTGATAGACACCGGAACTTTCTCAATCCTCCTTTTTGAAAAATTAAAATGTGCTGATTTACTCTCATTTAGTTTTATGCGCCACTTTTTGGTTAATAAATCTGACCTTTTTAGATACACTTGATCCTGACAGAGCTCTTTGCAATTCTCTGTTGCTTTTCCCACAGTCTCCCAAAGCCTGATATTTTCTTGTCATCCAGGGTTTCTTCGGTTATACCTGTTATTCTGTATATATAATCTATTCTGGAGTGTTTACTCCTGAAACCAAACTGATGTTCGTGGATAAGGCATCTTTCATCCAAAATTTGCTTTAATCGCTTTAGCAATACCTTTTCAAAAACCTTTGAAATGATCGGTAGCAGTGAAATTGGTTGATACGATTTTTCATGCTATAAGCCTTTTCCCGTTTTAATTTTTGATTGCCTTGGGACATGTTTTATCTTACTACAGCATTAATAATATTCAGCAATTTAACCAGTGCTGGATGGAGCAACGCCTTAAGAGTCTGCCCTGCTATTTCTTTTGCACTCAAATTACTTTGGATTACTTTGGTAATTACTCAAATTACCAAACACGTAAGCTCCATAATTTTTACGTAGTTGATCTCTATGCTGTCATTTCGGGAATCTACATCCGAAGTACTCATCAGCAGATTGGCTTGTAAATGGTCTATATTTCTTCAAGATGACTGGCGAAGATCTTTAATTTTTCTGTATCACTCCTCGCCCAACAGTTGTTTTTTTTTTTTTTTTTATATAGGTATAATTTGGACTTTAGGTCTTTTAAGCCCTTTCGTGACCCACCATGTCTAGTAGTCTGCATGTTTATCGAGGGACAGGATTTCTAGAAATGTGCTGATTGTTTCGTTTCTAATTTCTTTAACCATATTCTTGAGCTCATTGCTTAGCTGATTTATCACTTTTGCCTTTTTGCGCGTGCTTTTCTGTTTTCTTACACCTTTTCTCGGACCTCAAGAGGGTAATTATAGCGGTATCGTTGCCTACCTTTCTATAAATAGGAGTGTAGTTCCAAACTGCTTCATGTCGACTTCATTTTCACGATGTTCAGGACATTGAATTGGTCCACCAAGCTCAATGAAGGTCTCGAGTTCAACTCTAAATCCATCCCAGTCAGTTCTTCGGTTGTGACACTGTTCGGTTAGTTATAGTTTGGTTACTGTAGCCCGTGCATCACTGAGGATGGCGACATTGTCGTTGAAACGCGTTTGAAGTTAGTAAACGTATTTGTTGTGAGATTTTGTGTTCAGGTTTTATTTTATCCAATAACAATATCACCTAATATAACTAACATTAAGAAAGCAATAACTTTATATTCTTAAAAAAATAATTATTAAGAGCTAATAACCCTGCCTAACATAACTCAAATTATTACGTTACCCCATCATCCCGTCACGTAAGTTACACAACACATAAATAAAAGTATTTCTCAGTCATCTTACCCTTGCCCGGGTTACATGTGTATGAATAATGTTTTTACCTAGTGATAGAAACAGTGGTTTTTATGTGTTTTAAGTGAAATTTATGTGACCGGATGATGGGGTAACCCAAAACCGCAGTCATCACAACGATATAAACAAGGATTCGATGACAGTACACAGGTAATTTGTTATATCTATTTTAACCTATTTTAACATTTTTTATATCTAAATAAGTTTTTTCTTAACAGAAATTTTCGTTGTACTGATTATAGACCGATTCAATATAACCAATCCAAGATGGCAGACAAAAACGTAAAACTTACAAAAAAGTTGATTTTTTAAACTATGTAGATCCGCATTTGTTTCTGCCTCCAAGCTGCAGTATAAAGCTGTGTCCATACTAAAACAATCTGTACTAATACAGTGTTAAGTTGTATACAGAGATATATCACACTTTGTAGCAATTTAATTTAATTCTCTAGGAAAAGTAGTTTTGATTCTATTTAAAAATTAATTTGTACAATTTGTTTTATTGAAAAAAGTCCTGAACCCGTTCTATAGTTATTGGTGTATCTATTGTACAAAGTTGAGTTTATCGCACGAGGTTAACATTTGACAAAAGTTTATCGAGTATGACAAATTAAACTTTGTACCCGAGATACACACAACGTTTTTCCTGCAACTACATATTTTTAAATTAGTGTTTCAGTTTTTAAAAAGATCTGTTTTACAGAGGTCGGTTCCATTACAATCAACATTTTCAAAACATAGACTACTTCAACCCTTTACTTTGCGTACAGTGCGCAAAGTAAACAGCTGGAGTGCGAAAGTGTTACTTTACCGCACTCCAGCTGTTTAGCCGTGAGGTAAAGTAAAACAAAGAGGTATAATTATTTGACGCTGAACGCATGTAGTTTAGTTTGCGCACTGCTGTGAGTGTGGAAAACGCACTTTATTAAACAGCTGTAGGAAAAGTATATTTATAATGGTGTCTTATATTCATAGGCGGCCTTGCACCTGGGGGGTTAGCGTACTAACGAGTTGGTTTCTGGCGATAATAGCCGTCGGTGCTTTTTGACGTAAAACAGCAAACAAATTGTTTTTTTCTAAATCATGGTTTTACAAGGAAATGATAATTATTCTTAAAGTTGTGCAATATAAAAAGCTGTGACATGTAAAAGCAAAGTATGGAGATCAATCAATGCACCCCTAGCGTATCAATCCGTGCGATACTGTCAACACTCCAAGTGAAGAGTTTAAAGTGCTAATAGCGCGACCCACTGTAGCACTGACTCATTGCCCGTGTCCATCCCTCGTGCGTTCGTTGATGCGTAACATATGCGTACACAAGCGTAGTCGTGCGTACAGCCGCGTGTCGCAAGAAACTGTTATCCGTACGATCGACTCCATTATATCCCTACGACTGATAATTTTATTGTTATATCGAGGCTTGATTGACGTCTTTATCAATACTCAATCCAATCCAATGTCCAAAAATATTACTGTCAGTAAAGATATTTTCAGACAAAGAATAAATTGAAAAAGTTATCTATGTGTAGGCCTATAAATGGGTAACTTTTGTGTTACATTTATTTGACACTAACATTGTTGCTACATTATACACACTTTGATACAGATAGACTATAATATGATAGAAAATTATAAACATAACATAATATTTTTTATCACTAAATTAAAATAAAATTTCACTTCAACACGCATTAAAATGCCGACCGAAGTATGGATATCTTCAATAAATTCTAAAAATTTTAACCCCACCTTTTAAGATTTTCTCGACGTTTTCGAGACCTCTGAACACGATGAAGCAATACAAAATGTTGTGTGTGTGTGTCTGTATGTGTGTCGTTTGTCTGTTTGCACTATATACGCACTCACAGACGTCGTAGAAAACGTTTAATAAGATTACTGGAGTAAAAATGATCAAAACATTATTCTGATAGTGTCCGAATTATGACAGTCGGCATGTGGATATATTTTAGAATTATTTTTTTTTTAACTAAATTTGTTCTTTGACCTAACTCAAAACCAAAGTTTGCGATTTGTTTCCTTATTAAATAATGCAAATATCAAAACTGTGAAAAGATCACCTCATTCGAAGTTTTGTTACCTTTGAAATAAAAGTAATTTCAATAATTCTGGATAATTTATGACGAAAAATCCACGTTATTGTGGAAGGAAGTACGCGTCGAATTTGTGTTCCTACTCGAGTGTTTAGCCTGCACTCTGGTGGTTATCACATGAAGTTGTTGCTCGCGGAAGAATACTAGAAAAATAATACAACCATTAATGTACAATGTGTGAGAGAAAGCTGTGTTTAATTACCCATGCTACCATTATATTATCGTCACGCATGCACATTGCAGTACGTTTACAGTCAGGGTCACGCTCTATTTTCACCTTTTTGAAGCTGCCCTATATTTGCTAGCGGAAGAATGAAAAATTAGCAAACTCGATGCTATTAGTGTACATCTCTGACACTTGGAGAGCTGCGGTCAACACAGAAATATTGTTTCACTCCTGCCGAGCCTTAATGTGCCTGTTACTTCTAGCTTATATTATAAAGGTTAAACGAACCAGTAAGGCTCAGGTCTACATTTTAATAAAAATACAAACTAAAAGTTAGAAATACAAATAATTGCTTCAAACCTTTAAATCAGCTGTTAATGAAAATATTAGAGCAAACAGTTGTTTTAACTGTTATTTTATTCAATTGGTTGTTTTGTGATAATGAATGTAAATACATTGAAAAAATGTGTGTTCATCAATTTAGGCCTAACCTAAGAATTTTTCCGGGTAAATTTACAAAAAAATATTGTAATTAAAACAATTTTTATCAAATGAATTACAGCGTATGTTACTCAGGGATAGTGTAGCTATTTTTTTTTATGTTTCAATTGGTTTAGTAGTTCCAGAGATTACCCCTTACATAAAACAAATAAATGTTACCTCTTTATAATATTAGTATAGAATATGGGGAGGGGGTAATACTCGAAACTAGTGGCATTGTTGAAATCACGACGAAACCACACTCTCGCAATATTAGACTAATAACTATATCTTGTGTACGGCTTAGCTTCAGGACCCAATCTCGGGCTTACCCAGACGACAAACAAATATTACCCCTCTACCTACTACTACCCTACATTGACAAAGCGAGTTGATGGACAACGCAGGTCAATCCACTCAACCTCGCATAAGCCAAGCAGAATATAGCTCGTATTTTAAACGCAAATGTTAATAATCACAGGAAATTCACGGCATTGTTCTTTCTTTCTATTTCTATTAAACTGAAAATGTAAAACCAGCTGATTGTAATATAATAATCTTCAACAGAAGAAAAAAAGAATGATTTTCATCATACAGTTACGTATTTTTTTAAACAAGTAAGTAAATCACACTGATTTAAATAAAACCCGAACCACAAAACAAGGAGCAAAAACTATAATTAAACAACTAAATTGTAAGTTAAGTTTGATACCTTACCCTTATGTACATTTCGATGACATGGTCATCATGGGAGTAGTGTTAAAACCCTCTGAGGAAGATGACCATGTCATCGAAATGTACATAAGGGTAAGGTATTAAACTTAACTTACAATTTAGTTGTTTAGTTATAGTTTTTGCTCCTTGTTTTGTGGTTCGGGTTTTATTTAAATCAGTGTGATTTTGTCGCCACAGTGCTCTTTTATTTGTTTAAGTAAGTAAATACTTAAGTTGATAAAGTCACACAGATGGGCAAAATTATGCTTTTATTATAATAATTACTTGGGTACAAAAACAATGAGTTTAGATTTGTATTGTATATGAAAATTATCAACCCTAACTATTGTAATTATACTGGGTGTTTCTTAAATAGGACGCCAAACTTTTAGAGTGGCTTCCTTACATAAAAATAAATCAAAAGTCTCTGTAAACATGCACTCTTAAACGCTTCGTTTTCCAGATATCCGTAATTTTGTTTTATTTTACAAAATAATTCATATCTAGAGAAATGTTTGACTGATTCAATTCAAACTTGGCATGAAGTTTAACCTAATAATTTTCTATGTCGAGAAAAATACGTGATTATATCCAATCATGCGTTTCAAAATGGCGACTGTTTGAGAATTTCAAACCTAAATTACTCAAAAACCGTACATTTTAACAAAAATTATTAATACACCTTTTTTGTAGCCCTTTTGATTCCTTATTGGATGGTGTAACTGTTAAAATGATCGGATGAAGGACAATAGTTTAGTTATGTGTAATAATTGGTTTGTTCAACCCGACATTCTATACCAACACAGTAAACACCACAATATTGTATGCACATATGCTGTTATTATCTTTAACTTACCTATTATAATTCATTCGATTGTTTTAACCATTAACCATCCGATAGGAATCAAAAGAGCTACAAAAAATGTGTCTTGAAATTTTGTTGTTAAAATGTGCGGTTTTGAGTCATTTAGATTTGAAATTTTCAAATAGCCACCATTTTGAAACGCATGATTGGATATGATCGCTTATTTTTCTTGACACAGATCATTGTTAGGTAAGTTAGGTTAAACTTCATGCCAAGTTTGAACTCAATCAGTCAAACATTTCTCTAGGTAGGAATTATTTTGTAAAACAAAATGTTATTTTGTAATGGCGGACATCTGGAAAACGAAGTGTTTTAGGGCACATGTTTATAGGAATTTGTATTTATTTTTATCTAAAAAAAACTTACTCCAGAAGTTTGGCATTCTATTTAAGTAACACCCTGTATAACACAAGTAAAACGTTGCGTGTAAGATTAGTTAACTATTAAGGTTGAATGGAGGATATAAAACAATGCTTTAATCGAATTATGCCCAAATAAACCATAAAAATCCATTCCCGATAGGCTCAGGACTGCAGAGTTTTACCACCATAAACTAAGGAATTAAAGACAATTATTGGCCTTGCGTTAAGAATTACAATTACAAAAAAAAAATAATATTAGAAAATGTACAACAATTTTGAACCGGCACGATATCGTGTCTACTATTTGAGTAATTAAATTTTCGTTCTACCTTCCTTTCGGTAAGGGTTCATCGTATCAAAATTGTTTCATACAATAATTCTAGATAATATTTACAAACTTTACAATAACTCTAAATGGATTTTAAACTGGTCCTACCAAGGGAGTTAAGCATTTTTAATCCCTATTAAATAACTTGTGATAAAGTTTCAGTTTAAAAATGTCAGACAAACTATTTTGATAATATTTAGACGATTTACAATAATTTTGAACCCACTCGATATTGTGTCTAATAAACTAGTAATAAATGTACTGGTTTGCCATCCCTTTCAGTAATGATTGATCGCAACCTAATTGTTTCATGCAAAATGTTAAGATAATATTTAAAAGGTTTACTATAACTTTGCACGTATTTTAATTTCCTCTACTGAAGTAGTTATAAATTGTTTGAATTTCAACCCCTATATTTTCCACCCCTCGAGCTAATGGTTGGTGTTATACAAAACATATTCAGACAAAAGCATTCAGTAATATTTGTAATATTTACAACAATTTTGAACTGCTCTAATATTTTGTATGATATGATAATTAGGTGATGAGAACAAACAAAATGTATAATATGATAAGAACTATACATTTGTTGTTGTGCGATTTCATTTTTGTCACTCCTTTCAAGAGCTGGTCGTTTCGAAAAATGTCAATAAAGGTTCATAATAACTTTCAACTGCTTTTATATTGTCCCTATTAAGAATTTTATGAAGTTCGTTGTTTTCAACTTCTATTTTCCATCCCTTGAGCTTATGGTTGGGGTTATACAAAAAATATTCAGACAAAAGCTTTCAGTAATATTTGAAAGATTTACATCAATTTTGTACTTGCCGAATGTGCTGCATAATAAGGTAGCCATGCAATTGTTGTTCTGCGATTTAATTTTTATTACTGTTTTCTAGAGTTGGTCGTATCGAAAAATGTCAGTAAGGTTTATAATAAATTCCAACTGCTTTTATTTTGTACCTATTAAACGTGTTATGAATTTCGTTGTTCTATTTTCAAACCCTTGAGCTAATGGTTGGTGTTAAACAAAAAAAATATTCAGACAAAAGCTTTCAGTAGAAATATTTACAACAATTTTTAACCGGCCCAGTATTCTGTATAACAAAGGATCCATGCATTTGTTGTGCGATTTAATTTTTGCCATTCCTTTCGAGAGTTGGTCGTATCAATAAATAATTGTCAATAAAGGTTTATAATAACTTTCAACTGCTTTTATATTGTCCCTACTAAGAGTTTTATGAATTTCGTTGCTATTCAACTTATGAAAAAACAAAAATTTGTATAAACTTGTTATAATTAGTCAAAAATGTGTTTTGTTCTACTCTCAGGTGATATAATAACTTTAAAGTGGCACAATATTTTCATATTAAGATCATTATTATTATATTCCTGTTTGTTTAATCAAATTCTTCCATATTTCTACCTCCTTGGCCTAATATTGACCATTATCAAACTCTATTTTGGCAGAGATTTCCTATCTATATATTATTATATATGTTATCAGTCTGTAAGTGAGTAATTTGTGCAAAATGTATCAATAAATAGTGATAGGCATACATATACTTTTGAATTGACTATGATTTTGGATCTAAAGATCATGAAAAAACTCTATGAAAAACTTGTCTATGTATAATATGTACTATCTTAAAAACGTTGGTAGAAACACCATTGAGAAATTTGGAAGTTTATAGTAAATAATTTAATCATTGTACTGACACTTTAATGTTCAATCAGCCTAAGTGTACGTTGCATTTTTTAAAAATAATTTATAAACCTAAAATGTCTTTAAAATGATTTGTACATTTCAATACTTTTCTCAACAACATGGATCAATACCCTATAGATTGATACGTCATACATAGGCAGTAATTGCACATGTTCACCTAATTTTTGTATATAGTTCAAATTATATATTTGTGGTATATATACTGAGTGTTCATAAAGTCCCTTTAACCCCTTCATTATTTTTGTTACTGAAAATAAGTTAACAAAACTTTGTATATATCTTGCGTTGCATAACATTAATTTTTTTTACATATCTGGGTTAATCTCTATGATTATGGAGGCTTAGATATCGTTTCAAAGTAATGGACAATCAAAATTCTGGAAAATAACATACAACCTACTTGTTTGTAATATCAACAAATTAATAACCTGCTTTGATGTTATGATAACAACATTATTTTCCAGAACTTCCATTGTCCATTACTTTGAAACGAAGCAAGATTCTAAGCTCTACTTTACGCCATTCTGTTTCTCTTTTAGTAAGCTTTTTAATGGTGTATTACATGACCTAGCTTTATATTTGAAATTATTAACCACCTTTACTTCCCCGAAGCCCCCCAAAATCATAGAGGGTCAGATATGTCAAAATATTTGTCCTGTTATGCAACACAAGATATTTACAAAATTTTGTTAACTTATTTTCAGTAACACAAATAATGAAAGGCGTTATAGGGACTTTAAGAACACTCTGTGTATAAATTAGTTTAAATCATGATTTCCACCCAATCATTTGAGTCAACTTTAAATCCTTTAAATTAAGATTTAACGCAAAAACCTTTTGTGGGATTTTTTAAGACAACACTCATTTACTTATTGCTAACTTGACATATAGATTCATAAATAAATATACTGTAGTACATAAAACTTTATAATTTTTCAAGTACGTTAATTATCATGGATTGAACTTTAATTGCTCTAAACCTCTCTTTGTTGATAAGTACCCATAAGATTAATTTAACTTCTCTTTACAACTGTAGTAAAACTGAATTAAAATCAAATAAATCATTTAAAATAAGTACATAGTTTTAGAGGTCGTAACTTGAATACCAAACTAGTATGGAATGTCACCCTAAAGCATTGTACTGTAATGTACCATAGTATTAACAAGAAGCTATGATTGCCGCCCCCGGCTTCACCCCCTCCCACAAATCCCCCTAAGTCTAATTGTTGACTAGTTCTCCCCTAACACTGACATAATCACCACCAGATTAGCTATAGGCAGCTAATAACGCGACTGTCCAAAATCACTAAGTAATATATTGTTTTCGTGTAATTGAATTGCCGTTGCTGTTGGTTATGGTTGAACATTGCACATAACCGTGAAGATATTTCAACGTTGTAGAGCAATTTCGAGAACCACGTATGTTCTATGGTTTGATACTTTCTTAATACTATGTCAATGTTAAATGTAATTTTTTTTAAATAGGCTATAGGCCTATAACAAATTAATTTTAAAATAAGTATGCAAAATAAAGGGTTAGTTTTTGCGTATGTTTTGCAGGGGCGTTGCTACAACAAATTATTGGGGGGGGAGCAAAATCTAAAATTTCCCAACAATTTTGACCATATTTCCTAACTTTTGTGATGGTTTCAAACGCGCAGAAGGAGCTCTGGAATATGTGTGTGGAATAATCCCAGTGGAGATGGGACCCTGGAGGCTCTAAGTAGGGTTTTTAACACTGCACGTGCTATAATGAGTACTTTAAGAGTTTTTTTATATTTTACAAGAATGTCAACATCACATTATTGAAAAACATTCCCCACTATTTTCTTTTCCCCGATATTTGCCTTTCCCAATTTTTAGTAAAAAACAGAATCTGGCAACACTGTTCTGGCGGCCTGGTGCAGTACATGGCATGTCAGTGACAGCCAGTGTTGCCATAATAACAAGGGTTGGAACTAAATTTCTCAGAACATCATTTAAAAGAAGACAATGCATTTATTTTGCCCAACATTTTTGGATTGGAAATTAGCTTGCTTGTTATTTGTGAATGTTGGTGATTAACAACAAAAACCAAAACAAAAGTTGGGGTTTTGAGGGTTTCTTAGTACAATATAGTCCAAAAAATCAAAATTCCAACAATTTTCAAATCTCAAATTACCCAACTTTTTGGATTTTAAGATTATTGGGAGCTACGATTTGTCTCCATTATCAAATCTATCCAAGCATACTATTATAAAAACTGGTATTATAGTACGGTATTAAAACTGCCATCACTATAATAGATCATGACCGACCAAGATCAGGACTTGCCAGTAGTGCTTCCAGCTTAGCTGTACACTATATTCCATCAAAAAGTGTATTCCAATAACATTTATATCTCATTTGCATCCATTTTCAATGTATTCCTTGCTGTGTTGCATAAAGATTGCTTTGTAATACAATCTAATGGATGATGGGCTGAAGGTCTTCATGAAGTCAGATGTTGGTGTATGACATGTTTCAAATGGTAATACCTCTCAAATGGACATTGTGCTTCCTCATTTCGTAAGTTGTGTTTAAAAATGGACGTTCTGCTTCCTCAATTCGTAAGTTGTGTTAGTTAAAAAGTTTACACTTCTCCCGTACGGTCTTAAGCAAACAATTATTTTTTTTGTGTGTTTATTGTCAGTCAGTTTCTTGAATATTACCCGAAGATTCTCTGATATTTTTGCAAGAGATAAACGAGTTGGCTGGTTAAGTGCATTCAGGTCAACATTATGAGCTTACTGAATACTGATTCATTCTTGTCATCTACTTTCTTTTCAAAAACCTCTTCTTCTGTTTGAACCTGTTTCAGGCGTTGTGCTTTTAAGAGATCTAGAAAAATAGAATAAAAATAAGAGTTAGTGTGTGTGGAAAGTAAATTTAGATAAATTAGAGATATTCGTAATGTAGTTTGTACACAATTTAGGACAAACAAGACGTGCATATTTACCTGAAATCCCTTTCGGTCAGAATTACTGGATGTATAGTTAACCTAATACATCAGGTCGCTTTCAATATCTGAAAGAAAATAGTTTCCATTTAAAATGTCTTCTAAAATAAAACTTGTTTTTTTATAGTTTAAATGGTAATCATATATATTTTTTATTTTTTTTATATATATATATAGCTCCCGGATTGATTTGTTTATAGTCACTATAGTAACAAACAAGGATTGATAGACGTCAAACAGGTAAATTTATACCTAATTTATAGTCATTATATATTTTTAACTGCATCGACTAGACTACTAAATGTAAATTCAACTTTAAAAGTTGGATAGTAGTTGAAAGGTTGTATAATTAATTTAAAGAAGTTTCGTTACAATTTTCAATGATAAAATTAATAACTGACAGTTAAAACTCCTGTGAACTAATGCATTTTGGAAACAAATAGAAAATAGTAAAATAATTATTGTGTTACAAGAGGGTAACCAACTGGTTAAAATTCTATCATTAAAATTACCTAAAATAAAAAAACTTTTGTTTTGCGAGGAAAACAGTAAAGCATGACATTTAGGCGTTAACAACCATTTTATAAACTGCTGGATACACTGTTTATGAGACTTATGGTGATGAAAAGGGATATCTTGTATTAAAATCTAAAAATGATACAAAAATTTTATATATCTTTTCCCACTATGTCACCTTCCTCTACTGAAATTCCTTTGTTTGTATAGTAATTGCGAGAAATGTTTCTTGGAACAGAATACTAGAGTAATACAGAACTAAAAGCTCTTAAGTAAAAAAAAAAACGTAAGCAGCACTGCCGCATTACTATAGCCGCATGTTCTTAACCGGCAATAAATAGTATTAAATACTGGAAATTTCGTATGAATTTTGTTCCTTGTTTCGGGAACTGTACCTAAATACCTTTGCATAGGATTTTACTAAATTTAATTGCCTTTCGAATTATATAACTCACAAATTGTTCTCGGACTTATGAGTGGGAGAAATTGCGCAATGATCTTACATGGATAGTGAAAAACATCATTTATCGTGAGTTTCGTATGAATTTTGTTCTTTGTTCTGGGAACTGTATCTAAAATACCTTTGCACAGGATTATAGTAACTTTAATTGCCTTTCGAATGACATAACCCACAAATTGTACTCGGGCTTATGAGTGGTAGAAATTGCGCAATTATCTTACATGGATTGTGAAAAACATAATTTATCATGAGTTTCGTATGCATTTTGTTCTTTGTTCTGGGAACTGTACCTAAAAACCATTGCACAGGATTATAGTAACTTTAATTGCCTTTCGAATGACATAACCCACAAGTTGTACTTGGGCTTATGAGTGGTAGAAATTGCGCAATTATCTTACATGGATAGTGAAAAACATCATTTATCATGAGTTTTGTATGAATTTTGTTCCTTTTTCCGGGAACTGTACCTAAATGCCTTTACACAGGATTTAGTAAATGTAATTGCCTTTCGAATGATATAACTCCCAAATTGTACTCGGGCTTATGAGTGGGAGAAATTGCGTAATTATCTTACATGGATAGTTAAAAAAAACATTTATGGGGAGTTTCGTATGTATTGTGTTCTTTGTTCAGGGAACTGTAACTAAATAACGTTGCACAGGATTTAGTAAATGTAATTGCCTTTCGAATGATATAACTCCCAGATTGTACTTGGGATTATGAGTGGGAGTAATTGCGTAATTATCTTACATGGATAGCTTAAAAAATCATTTATGGGGAGTTTCATATGAATTTTATTCTTTGTTCAGGGAACTGTACCTAAATAACGTTGCACAGGATTATAGTAAATGTAATTGCCTTTCGAATGAAATAATTCACAAATTTTATTGTACTCAGGCTTAAACTCCTCAAATCCCTACCCAAAAACGATTAAACGACTCAGACATTTTGAATCGGATCAGAAAACAAAAAAATGTATATTTGAAGAATCCTACTAGGAAATCAGTAATTTTAAATCATATTTACTACCACTTATAAATCCGGGAATAAGATATTTATAAATTAACGAATTTTAGGTACCGTCCCCAAATGGTCTGAAACGTATAGAATAGAAGTCCTACCCTCCTCCGACTTACCGTTTTCAAGTTGGGTCGAGTGTAATAGCTCTTATTTTCTTCAAAAAGTCGGCTAACAAGAAGCCTAAGTAACCTAGCGGTCATCGACCTGTTTTAGTCGATAACCTTTGTTCGTTCGAATGGAATAATGTTGTTGTGTACATTAACAAACAACACATATTCAAAATAATTATTTCTACGTACATAAATAAACACAGGCAATACCTATTGTAAACTTTAAAACAGGATTAGAAGTGGGTTGTTGTTAATTATAATGAGGTCATTTATTTAGAATTAACGATGTCCGAGTTTATTAATTCATCGGTGACATAGATTTTAATACGTCAAAAACTAGGAGTAGGCCTACTAAGACTTCTTTTAAATAACTTAAAGGTATTAGAGCTTAGGCTTTATTCAGGTAAGAGGAATATGTTTATTCTATGGGCCTAGCCTAATATAACTTGGCAATAATAGCTGGTAGTATGGTTAAATGCACTGCCCGTGTTAAAAGGTATCTCAGCATTAATAAACACATCCATAGCTTACATAATACCAATTGTTGCTAGTTGTATAATTCACATACTTCTCTCGTTTCCCTTTCTACTGATCAATAAGAAATAAAATGCAAGTGTTCCATCTTTTCATCTTGTTTGATTGAATGAAGACTTAACCAATGAACCTACTTTAAAAACACTTTTATTTACTACTTTTAAAATTTTCTGCGACCGTAAGCACTCAAATATTCTTATTTCAATCATAGGCGTAACCAAGACGGCCGTATGGAGGGGGTTACAACAACCGTATGGGGGGGGGGGGGTGCATGGACAATTTAAAAAAATTAAGATGCAAAATAACACGTTTTAGGCTTCCCAAAAGTACTTCAAAATGATATAGGTATGTATACTTTTCGACTTCTAATAATAATTGTGATTTAGGCCCATTTTAGAATAATTTAGAATAGCAACCATGACTCATCCCCCGTCAAATCTTTCCGTGCGCTGCCTCTAACCCCATAGGACCGGAACTCACACGGCGTTTTTTGTCGGCTGCGGATTGTCATAAAATTTAAAGTGTGCACGCGGTAAAATTTCCGACGCCGCGCCGTCTAAAATTCTTATTGGGATTCATTAAACTGAAGTGTCTAGTTCATCAATCACGAAGTGTGTTATGTAATATATTATTTCTTCTAATGTTTTATTGATATGAACAGAGAGCAACTTTCGATTTATTGTTATTCCGTCGCCGATTGAAAAGGAAGCAAAAAAATATACATATTTGGGTTCATCGAATCAATAAATAAAAGAAGAAAAGATTTTGGAGCATTCTACACTGTGTTTCTTGATTTGAGGAACTAGAAGAAACATTTTTCAATTATTTAAGAAAGTCGGTTTCGTCATTTGACGAACTGCACACGCGGCTGAAGTATAGTATTCTACGAAAAAATACTAAAATAAGGAAAATTGGCGTGCATTTGGTCACGTTCGTCACTGACTGTTTCGGCGGAGACGATGGAAAATCCATCGATTGTAGTGGCAGCGAGTGGCTGCACAGATACCGTCAGCGGCAAATAAACAGATCGTTTATTTTTCCGACGAATGTGTATGCTCTAATACTCTCCTTCGCACCACTGTTAATATGACAGCGACGGCAAATAATCTGTGGCGGACGAAAACGCCGTGTGCTGCCTCTAGAACACTAGACTATACTTTGATACACTACACTGCACCTATATAAAATAAAGTGTCAGTGCCCAATTCAATCAAAGATAATGTCAGCAATATATTGATAATTTATTGTAGCTTAACATTTGCATAGGTGTTGAAAACAAGTTAGGTATTTTAATATAAACAAAGTCCGAAATATTTTTTCAATGGGGAGGGGGGGTTATAACCCCCAAAACCCCCTCCTGGTTACGCCTATGATTTCAATTGCATTTATCAAGACAAAAATGCACTTTCATGATCCTCCATTGACTAGTGTAACATAGCCTGGTGGAAAGATGTTTTTACAAATAACAATCAAAGTTATGGTTTATAAATTTAAACTGTTTACCTTTCCCGGAACAGTCTTTAATTGTTCAACGAAGTGGTCGTGCTATGAATTAGGCCTACTTGAACACGCTATCTCACAATTAATTACAGCGTGGACACTTAACTTTTCGACACAAATATGCAATTAAATTGCACTCAATTAGGCATTTTACGAAATTTTATAAAAATACTGGCTTTTTATATGAGTTTCAACCACAAAATTTATTTAGACTATTTGAGATGTTTTGCTAAACCTAAAACGTTACTTTTAATACATTGCCGACGCGCTATGTATAATAAGACACCAATATTCTGAAGCTGTTTTAGACCAATAACAGTATGTTAATTAATTAATTGTGCTTTATATTCAATAAACATAAAATGTTGGTTCATCAGTCTAGGCCTAACCTAAAATTATTGTGAGTATATTTAGTTTATTTTACCTGCCTTAACGGCAACATACATAAATAATTTTAGGTTAAGTCTAGACTTAAAATTACTTTCTAGGACTAACCTAAAATTAGTATTTGCCGTTAAGACAGGTAAAAAAAATTAAACATACATATAATAATTTTAGGTTAGGCCTAGACTGATGAACCAACATTTTATGTTTATTAAATGTATTTACAATAAATGGTCATATAACTGTGTTTACCATCTTAACTTTGATGTTATAATTAATTCTACACATGTATTACAATAACAATAAACGGAAACAGTAAATATTTGTATAAAAAACAAACTAATAATAAAGGGCAATTGAAAGTTAAAATTATGTGTATATGTTACCGTTGAAGAAAAGGCGTGATAAACTTCGTTCACACGACTGCACATATTTATTTTTTTTCCAAAATGTGTGAGCCTTGAGGTTCTGAAACAATTGTTTCTTTTCTTATTTGAAATGCGTTATACATTATTTTAATCCTAAAATTAGACCACTGACTGACTTACAGTTCAACTTGAAGGTCAAAAGACCCATATATAGGCATACAAATGGGTGTCGTGCCATCTCGTCCAAGTGCCATCTCGTCCAAGTGCTATCTCGTCCAAATTCCACGAACGTAGGGCGGGGGGTTAATTCTCTACCTGCCAACTAGTGCCATCTCGTCCAAAACCCTATGCTATTGTTTACTTGACAGGTTTACAAAAACTATTGGAACGTTTAATTCTTTTTATTAAGGTCTTCCATACATTGCGTAAAACGGCAAGATATTTGTTTACTTTAGCGTGTCAATCGAAACTACTATAAATACACAAACCGTAACTTTTTTCTTTATAAATATAGTATTTATACACTTCGTAGAAACGAACAGTCTAGCCAACTCAACTACAAAGTTGTACATACGTTTTTAAAATACAAACATACTGTTATCGGCCAGTTTAAGTAAAAAGTAAACATACTGTGACTAAATACTATAGGTTAGAACCTTTTCAGTTTTTTTTAATTTTATTTATATAAAGTGATAATAACGAAATATAATCATACTGTTATCGGCCAGATTAAGTAAAAAGCAAACATACTGTGACTACATACTATAGGTTCGAACCTTTTAGGTTTTTTTTCGATTTACACACCGCCACACAATTTCTCCACACTTCTTTTAATTTTTCTTTGTATACCGAAAACCGTTATATAAAAGACTAGGTTGGCCTCTTATGGTGGTCGAAAACTCCATATTCCTATATATGTTTACACCTCCCGATCAAGTATACAAATGAGGTTTAAATTGGCAGTGTCCACATGTATACAAAGGGGTGGGAGAGCGGTGAGGGTGCTAGGCGAGGGCGCACAACCACAGGCTACCTGCGTTGCCTTCCTCAACCCTTGTCAAGTTTTCACTTGGACGAGATGGCACTAATTAATGTGTTCATTCAACTGTAAAACTGAACTGGACGAGATGGCACTCTTTTCTAGGAAATAGAACGTTGGACGAGATAGCACTTGGACGAGATGGCACTACATCATACAAATGCCTTATTACAATTGGCCAGCTGAAACATAAAGGAGGGGTTGGGGTTGCTTACCCCTCCCCTCTTACCTGGACCTTAAGTATATTAGAAAAATAATTTCATTACATCTTTAACAATAGTCAAGGTAACTTTAAAGCTTTACAATGTTTGCTGGTCGAACTGATAGTTACCAAGTTAAGGAAGGAGACGACACAGTGTATCACCATCACAACTACGTGTACTATTACCTAATTTCGAATAGTGTCAGTGATATTGAAACGTACTGGAGGGAATATTTTGCGAGATGGGTCACGGGGGTAGCTTTATTTACAGCACCAAACGATCGGGGTAAGTTATTGATTTGTATTCATTTAATTATTTTTAGATTTTTAAATTTGCATTTTATAATTGTACACATTCAATTTTGTGTTATTCGCCAAATTAAACTCAAATTAATTTAATTATTATGTTTTACGTATGGTAAAGACAAAATATAACACATTTATCTAACTTTTTTGTATGTAGCAATGAAGTTAAACATTTAAAGTGTGTAAGTCTTTAACGCAATCATTTTAAATTCTAAATTAAAATTAACTTATTCGGAAACATACAATATTATAACTTCCAGAAAATAAATTATCACATGAATAGTAATAATATGGTATTTTTAAAGCTAAAGTTGCACCTAAGCCTACTTACAAACGTATTTGTTATTGCATTAAAGAAGTATATCATACGTAAAATGTAATTATTGCAAGTAGTAAAAATATGATCTATAACTTAATGCGAGTTTTACGCGTGTTATTATTATT
The DNA here is from genome assembly GCA_018207615.1 of Philaenus spumarius. NCBI lineage: Eukaryota > Metazoa > Arthropoda > Insecta > Hemiptera > Aphrophoridae > Philaenus > Philaenus spumarius. Next base: position 227,346 of record JAGFPH010001072.1, read on the forward strand.
TTTAGATTTTAAATTTCCTGTCAGTAAAAAAGATTTTATTTTGTAATATTATATATATATGTTTTTACAAATTTACTTTTTTATCCCACAAATTAATTTTTAATTATATTTATGCTAGTATATACAGGATGATTTTGGATTTTACAAGTTATTTTAATTTATATTTAAAAAATAAAAATAACACTATTCTCACTCACATATAGTTTAATTATCAAACGCGTTTCAACGACAAAGTCGTCATCCTCAGTGATACATGAGCTACAACTGACAGATAATAACTCCAGCTCAAAGTGTATTTTATAAGTTATTTTAAGACTTTTTTGTTCTTTGTGTTTTTTTTTTAACTACATTGTACGTAAACAAGGGGATTTTGGGATACAGGGTGTCTTTTTTAAATGGGACACCATTGGTATCTTGTAAACTATGAATCTGACAGCAAATTTTAAATGGGAAACCTTTCCTTGTTTTTAATAAAATAAAAAATATGTAGTTAAAATATTTGTAAAACTTTTTGCTGATTTTGGTTTTATAAGTTATTTTAAGACTTTTTTGTTTTTGGTGTTTTTTGTTTTTTTTTTAATACGACTAACCTTTTGGTTAAGAGGCATATACAGTTTTAAAAACACAATAACTGAGCGAAAGATATTTTTGTAAGGAAAAGTTTTCAAACAATGAAAACGCTCTTAAAACTAACAAAATATTGTTTAGAAAACAAATAACTTTTTAAAATCAACAAATACTGTTTTTGTTAATTGTATTAACCCATACTACAGAGTTGAACTAAGTGACAAAAAATGAAGTTGGAACCGGTAACATATTTAACTGTAAATTCTTGTGTATTGTGGTTTTAAAGAATTAACAAAAACCAATTTGTCGTTTTTAAAAAGTTATTTGTTTGTCTAAACAATGTTTTGTTAGTGTTAAGAGAGTTGTCTTTGGTTCAAAACGTTTGCGTACGAAAATATCTTTCGCTTAGTTTATGGTGTTTTTAAAAGTTTATACCCCTGTAACTTTTAAGAGGTTAGTCGTATCACAAAAACACCAAGAATATAGAGTCTTAAAATAACTTGTAAAATTCATAATTATCATAAATTATAGAGTGTTCCATAAGAAATTCAAAAGTTGACCGCCAAATTGGAAAATGGCGGCCATTTACAAATATTTTAACTACATATTTTTTAATTTGTCAAAAAACAAGGAAAGGTTCCCCGTTTAAAGTTTACCGTCAGATTTATAGTTTACAAGTTATCAATGGTGGCCCATTTAAAAAAAGACACATTGTATATTTTATACGATCACTTGTTTATTATTATGGTGAAGATAATGTTAAGCTTATGTCCTTAAACACTTTAATTCAAATATGAATGTATAATTACAGCTATGAAAGCGTTCGATTATCATTACTCGTAAAATTACTCAGGTGGAATATCATAAAGTTCTGATTGTTATCTATCTTATTATATAAAATCCAAAACCCACTCACTCACTCACTCTCTCACTCGCTGATCACAGTATCTAAAAAAACATAGGCCTACCACTTAGGAACGTGAAATTTGGTACACATATTGCTCATAGGCCCTAGAGGCCTACTAAGAATAGATTTTTTTTTAATATTTGGCCTTTATGGGATGAAAAACCCCCTGAAACAATAAATATTGTTTATTATACTTTCCTTGAAGCTAGAAAGCTGAAATTTTGTACATTTATTTCTTGAAAACCCCATATAAAAAGTAAACCAGTTTTACATTTTGTCACGTGCAGCTAAGGGGTGAAAATGTGATAACAACCCCTAAAAATAATATGCATTTTTATACTTTCCTTAAAGCTAGAGAGCAGATATTTTGTACATTTATTTCTTACAAGATAAATATAAAAAATAAACCACTTTTACATTTTGTCACGTTCTGCAAAGCGGTGAAAATGTAGTAGCACCCCTATACTAAAAATATTTATTGAATAACGCCTAGGAACGTGAAATTTAGTACACATAATTGCTCATAGGTGCTAGAGACGTACTTAGAAAGGATTTTAAAATATTTGGCTTTAAAGGGTTGAAATAACCCCTAAAACAATAAATCTTGTTTGTTATACTTTCCTTAAAGCTAGATAGCTGAAATTTTGTACATTTATTTCTTGAAAAACACATATAAAAAGTAAACCGGTTTTACATTTTGTTACGCGCTTAAAGGGTCAACACCTATAACAATAAATATTAATTGGTATTCTTCCTTAAAGCTATAGAGCTGAAATTTGGCACTTATTAATTTTAAGAAAATATTGAAAGACGTAAGCTGATCAATACTATCCCGATCTATACATTCGCATATTGTGAAAGACGTATTGGGTGATCTGCAACATCCAGCTAAGAGTATGATTTACCAGTTTGTAGATTTAGAGGTTGAAAAAGAAGACCCTCTTCACTCTGAGTTCTTTATTTTTAATTAATTTAATTTATTCAGGCACATACCGTGACGAAGCCGATTGAGGGCATTCAATGAACAATAAATACCAAATTGAAAATACATGTAATAATTCACTTTCGTGAACTAAAATATGAAAGAAAATGAAATAAAAATATTACAATTATGTAACATAGTTATGCAAAAAAAATCCCCGTAGCGAAGCACGGGTATTCAGCTAGTCTTTTATTAGTTTTAGTGTTTTTGTAATAGTTTTGAATTAATTTTTCTTCATCATTAGACCACATAATTTTCTTTAAAGTTATGTATAGGCCTGCAAAATTTTATAATATTCAATACTTATTTTCATTCCGTAAGGAATATTTTCTTGATTTATAAGATATTTGTATCATGTTTTGAAAATTGAAAGATCTGCGAATGAGGTGTGTCTAAAAGAAAGCTGATAATTACGAACATTCCTCTACATTACACTTCTTAATTTTTTTCTTTCTAAATATAAACTGTTTCTAAAAAATGTACAACCTACACTTACATCATTGGTTAATGTGTAAAAAATATAGCCTATCTTGCTAAAAATACTGTAGGTCAAATTCGATAAAAGCCGTCACTAAAAACTCCTTAAAACATAAAGTTTTAAAATCTAAAAATAACTGATAGATCAAAACAGACAGGCCTGCTAATAGCTAAATAAGAGCAAACTTTAAGTGTAAATAATTTATATAGAGAATAATAAAGAAAATCGAGCATTTTGTTGCAGATTAATGTTAAAACAATGGGTGCTTCATTTTTACTTTATTTAAGTGTTTTGTAAAATAATAATAACGGCTAAAAATTATTTTTTACATTTTTAAATGCACGATAAAATTATAAATTCTATGCTTTTAGATACTTATCTGTGTTAAAATTTTTTGTGCGTCTTCCACACTCCACAGTGTATAAATTACAAATCAATATAAAATGTTAGATATGCAGGGTGATTCAGAGCTATGGAGTAGTTTCGGTAGCTCATTCTATAGCTAAAAATAAGAAAAAAAGTTTATATAAACATAGGCTTGAAAAATTTTCGTTTTTAAAATATCCGCCATTTTGTTTTTGTTTTTATAATGCAATATTGCTGTGTTTATGGTTGGTCAAAGCAAATATTACACATAACTTAACTATTATCCTTCATCCGATTGTTTTGACAGTTACACCATCCTTAAGGGAATCAAAAGGGCTACAAAACAGATGTCTTGACATTTTTTGTTAATGGTTTTTGAGTAATTTAGGTTTGAAATTTTAAAACAGACGCCACTTCGAAACGCATTATTGGATGTAACGATTATTTTTCTTGCGTTAGATCATTGTTAGGTTAAACTTCATGTCAAGTTTAAACTCAAATCAATCAAACCGTTCTCTAGATATGAATTATTTTGTAAAAAAAAACAAAATGGCGAATATCTGGAAAACGAAGCGTTTTCGGGCCTATGTTTATATGAACTTTTTTTCTTATTTTTATCTACAGAATGAGCTATCTAGTCATTGCCGAGTAATTACCCTGTATATTATTTATTTACTGTCAACTGTAGTCTCTAGTTTTACTTTACCTTATTTATGTGGCTACATGTTTCACTGGCACAGGCAGCATCATTAGGCCAGCTATCTATGTCCACTCAAACACTCATATTATATACCGGTACACAACACTTATTTTAACATATATTTTCGTTCATGTAAATAAATATATATAGTTCTAAGGCTATCAACAATGAATATAAAATTTTAGACATGCCGTGTTTGATGGCACTTCCCATTTTACGATAGGGTTCGATTTAATAAGGGGAAATGTTTTCGTTCCCCCCCCCCCCATCCATTTATGTGGTTTAAACACTTTAAAACTTCTATTCAGTTAAGCTTTACAAAATAGTCAAATGTGCCCCTTTTTGTCTTGAATTAGTAATGTATATCTTTATCTAACAGTTTTGGAGATTGTCCATTATATTAAGCAATACTAAACAGCCAACAAATATTAACCTCAAAAAATTACCCACAAACGCTATTTTGTTTAAGATAACAACTTTTCAAACTTTAGAATAACAACGCTCGAAACATGCCCTTACCACTTAAGTGAACCAAAAAGACGCTTTATACGAAGCCGCCTTCGTTACCGGCCATTTCACCACAATTTTCCCAATCAGAACAGCCCTCGCTAGGGACACAAATAGGATTTGGGCGTACAATCAACTGAGTCCCTTTGAACGCACAGATTCAATTCTTGACTAGTCATGCGATATGTTATCTTCTGTAGAAACAATATCACGCATAATGTAACAAGCACTGATGTCGAGTCAATATCACATAAAAACTCAATAAGTGCAATTAAGGATGAAGTAATACCATCATGGCTAGTTTAAAATGGAGATATAAATAATTGTAAGGTGAATGTTTTACAAAAATCAACATCAAATGCCATCTAGTATAGAAAATAAATTTAAAAAATCGTGGATTTCTATACTATTTCTACTAATATTATAAAGAGATCAAATTTTTTTATGTATTGGGTAATCTCTAAAACTACTGAACCGATTGAAAAAATAGCTTTACTAATATAAAGCTGCACTATCCCTGAGTAACATAGGCTAGAATTCATTTTGATTTAAGAGTTGAAACAACCACTAAAACAATGAATTATTATACTTTCTTAAAAGCTACATAGCTGAAATTTTGTACATTTATTTCTTACAAGATACATAAAAAAAGGAAACTGTATTTGCATTTTGTCGTGAGCTGCTAAGGGGTGAAAATGTGATAACAACCCCTAAAACAATAAAAATTATTTTTTACATTTTCTTTAAAGTTTGTACATTTATTTATTACAAGATACATGGACAAATTATCATAGATTTACATTTTGTCGCGGGCTTCTATAAGGGGTGAAAATGTAGTAACAACTCCTATAAAAAAATGTTGATTCTTATACTTTCCTTAAAGCTAGAGGACTGAAAATTTGGCACTTATTAATTTTAAGTGTTTTATAGGAAATAAAATAATAACACACGCAATTTAAATAGTTACGTCTAATGGTTGAACTGGGGGATTAACCTTTACAATACAAATAAATTGTTATCCTTCCTATGATTGACACCTTTGTTTCATAAATGGTAATCCATTTGAATTTGCTTCACCAGATTTTTGTCTACTTTTTGTTGAGTTTATAAAGAAAAATCTAAAAAATAAATATAGTGGGTGTTCTCTCAAAATTTGAATGACATAGAAATGGAAACTTGTGTAAAGATGTTTTTACTAAACATTTGTCATCATCACAACACGACTTTTTTAATACGTAAATGTTGTCATATTTCCTGCTAATAACCTATATAAATAAAAATGTAAATGTTCGTTTGTTCAAAATCTCAAATCTCCGAAACTTCTTCAACGAATTCTTTGAAATTTTTACGCAACATTACATTCGAATAGGCCTACAAGCAGGTTGTTATATACTTTTTTTAAACATCAGCATATATTGAACATAAAAACAACAAACATTTTACTAAATATTTAACAAAAATATGAGCCCAATAAATATGTTTATTGACTATAATAATGATAACAGTAATCAGCTGTTTACTATAAATTTTCATCAACAGCTGATTTCAAACTTTGAAACAATTATTTGTATTTCTAACTTTTATGTTAGGTTTTTGTAAATAGCGTCATCTGTTGGACGTAAAAAAACACAAACTATACTAAATATTGTATGGAAAAGGGAGCGACATAATAAACAATTATTAAATATGTTTAGTGTTGGTACAGCAATCATCTGTTGTCTCAAATATTTCCATTAACAGCTGATTTTAAAATTTTAAACAATTATTTCTATTTTTAATTTGTAGGTAGAGTTTTGTTTAAGTGTAGACCTGATCACTGCTGATTTTGTTTAACCTTTATTATAACTGATGGTATAAAATGTACGAAATAATTTGATTGACCATTTAGCATTATTTACCATCTTAGCTTTGAGATTATTATTAATACTAGGTATCCTTTATTGTAAAGAAAACATAACATATGCGTATATAAGGGTCCAAAAGGGATGGCGTGTAAGGCACGCAGGGGTCTCCCTTGGTTACTAATAACATTCAACGTCAATCTTTGTTTAAATGACCCAAAATTACCGTTTATTGTGTACGCTTTACCAGGATTTATACACATTGGAAGAAAATGGTACAAAATGCAACTATTTATAAAAAATAGAATCAATTAATTAAGTCATCTTAGTTCATTCAAACCCAAACATTAGGGTATATTTGAACTAGTAAGCCCCAGTTTAAAATCTCAGGCTGATTAATGAGATACACATAAGAAATACATAATTTAAAAATAACTATTTAAAAACAACATTAGGCATGCTTATCCAGGCCTACCTAACTATGCTGACGGGGATTTTTAACTCGGTAAATGTGTACAATAATGTTTATAAAACTGTAGGCCTATTTGTTAAACATTTTTATTTACATAGTCTACGTTATTATATATTTAAAAAATATAAAAATACTATCTTTTAATTGCTTTTTATTTCATATTGATAGATCAAATGATTTAGAAGTTATTAATATTATAATGAAGAAATTAATAATCGACTATGTTTATATGTTACACGAAGATGTACGAAAGTTTCCGAAGTTAAAAGAAAAGTTATCTCTTCTTTAAATTTGTATAAACAAATATATTGATGATAAAAGGCTGTTTTTATATACACTTTATAACTGCAAAGAAAATATTATAACGTATATTATACCATATTTTAATTATATAACTCATACTTAAAAAATCAACTTTACAAGAAATTATAACGATTGAAGTTGTAAACATAACCTCAAACCATAATCTACAATGTGTTTGTAAGTGTTACAGATGATAGGTGAAATCAGCTGTTTAGATGTACGAATGTTTCCGAAGTTTAACGAATATGTATCTTCTTTAAATTTGTATAAACAAAAAATATATTGGTGATAAAAGGTTGTATTTATATTCAGTTTATAAGCTCAAAGCAAATATTATAACGAATATTATAGCATTCATTAGTTCTATAACTCATATTTAAAAAATCAACTTCACAAGAAATTACAACGATTGAAGTTGTAAACATAACCCCAAAGTATAACCTAAGCTAGGTTTTGAACAGATGATAGGTGAAATCAGCTGTTATACTATATGTTACTCACGTACTTGCGTACGGAGATACGCTCGTTTTTATAGGAGTTGATACTATCTTACAAAAATTGTATGGTTTAATTTCGTTGTCCACTATGATATTGCAAAATTTACACAAGCTTTCAAAGTTGTAAGACAGTTTACTTCCTTACACTCGTCAACACATCGTTGTGTCGGCCCTCCAACTTCCCCTACATCAAGAAACCACTCATCTGATTTTATAGCGAACTTATTAAGTACTCACAGCAGTGATAGTAACGTTATATGTAGGTTAAATAAATATGCTTAAATATTAATGTTTAATCTAAAACGAAATATAACATGTGCAATATAGGGTGATTCTTTCTGAAGCTCATTCTATAGCTAAAATAAGAAAAAAGTTCACATAAATAAGAATTAGTTTATTGTTATTATAATAACTCCTCAGTCGTCAAGTTCAAAGTTTATTAAAACCTCTAGACAAAATAAGCCGTTCGTTTCAGGTGCGAAACACTGTGTTTTATAATGTTGCTTTTTGTAAATCTGAGGCAAAATATGTGTTTAAATAACTTGAAAGTTTAAATTATTTTATTTCTGTCTCATCGTTGCAAAAACGTGGTTTATAAAATAAAGTGAAGATTTATATAGGTGGGTATCAAAATACCTACAACGGCTGAAAACCCCAATATTTCTGATTCTCAAGGTCATTAAACTATAGACAAAGCCGGACACTTCTTCCAATGAAAACGATATTGTGTGCTGTTTTGTGCTTTAAAGGATCATAATCCGTATTTTGGTCAAACATGAACTGCTACCGAGAACTAGTTATAGGATTTTGACTTTATGTTTTGAAACCCTTGACACAACAATGGAACTCGGACTGACAGGTGTCTGGTTAAGTTGGCTGGTTGTTTATTGTTTTTGAAACGTTGGAGAACTAACGGCAAATTGTTTATTTCTGTTTGAATTTTAAAGAGTGTTCACAATACTTTCTGCATTTATCACCATATATGGTAACCAATACTACCAAACTTACTTAAGACGAATTTTATCTATACTAATATTATAAAGAGGTTAAGTTTTTTTTCGTATGTAGGGGGTAATCTCTGGAACTACTGAACCAATTGAAAAAATAGTTGTACTAATAAAAAGCTACACTATCCCTGAATAACATGGGCTATAATTAATTTTGATACATTTTTTGTATATAAATATTTGTAAATTTAGTTGGAAAAAATTCTTAGGTTAGGCCTAGGTCCAGGTCATTCATTGCCATAGCATCCAATGGAATTAAATAACAAATTAAACAGCTGTTTGTTCTAATATTTCCACAGCTATGTTTAACAGCTAATTTCACACTTTCATGCAATTATTTGTATTTCTAACTTTTAGATTATTTGTTTATTCAAGTGTAGACCTGAGCCTTGCTGGTTCTTTTAACCTTTATTATAACTGTTGTTATAAAATATACAAAATAATTTGATTTGAACATTAACATTATTTACCATCTTAGCTTTGGCGTTATTATTAATCCTAACCTTTATTGTAAAGAAAAGATAAACAATATTGAAGGATCCAGTGGGGTTGGAGTGCTTAGCTAGCAGAGGTCTCCCCTTGTTGTATAATAATTTTGAATTTCATAACTCAAAACTCGTG